>BDSI01000018.1:1091287-1377574 GCA_003117195.1 Eudorina sp. 2006-703-Eu-15
TATAGGAAGGGGGTGAGGCGGGGGGGGGGGGGGGGGGGGGGGCTGGGCGGCGGAGGGCGGGGGATGTGGTGACCGCGGAGTTGTGAAGGGGCCGGAGGGAGTACTGGGGGGCGTGAGGGGGGAGCCGGAGGCCAAGCCAGGGTCTCGGAGCGCCCGCCCTCGGAAAGAGGGCTGTCGGCTGCTACCCCCGATGGGGGCCCTAGCTCCCCAGCGTGGCGACCAGCCAGGTTGGCCTGGCTCCCGACTTGAGTTCGAGCCAGCCGCGGAGGCTGTGGCCTCGTTCCTTGCCGGGCGCTCTTGACTCCGCCGTCCCTCCACCGCCTGTCATCGTGCTCCCTCCACCGCCTGTCATTGTGCTCCCCGCCCTCCAGCCCTCCAGCCCTCCTGCCCGGCTGCTCCCCCGCTCCCTCCCCCTCCCCTGCCCCTGACGCCCCCAGGAGCCCTCCAACCTGGCGGCCTCCTTCCCCTCCCTGGCCTCCGACCTGGTCCTGCCACCGCTGTTCCCCCCCGGGAGCCTCCACAGCTCCGTACTGCGGATCAGCTCCCCCGGTCTGGGGCTGTGGACCCACTACGACGTGATGGACAACCTGCTGCTGCAGGTGGGACTGGGAGGTATGGATTGGGGACTGGGAGGGGGGCCGGGGAGAGGGGGGGACGGGCAGGGGGTAGGGGGAGGGGGAGGGGCTGGGGGAAGGAGGCTGGGGGAGGGGGCTGGGGAGGGGACTGGGAGAGGGGGCTGGGGAGGGGACTGGGAAGGTGAGGGGGGAGAACGGAAACCAAACCCAGAGCGGTACGCGGTCATGGGGGAGGGGGTGACCTTGTCAGGGCCCGATGACGGCTGGCAGATTGTTGGGTGGGAGGTGAGGATGTTCGGATGGTTGAAAGGCTGTCAGTACTGCCGGGCGGGATGGGGCCTCGTTGTTGGAGTGGGAGGGGCTGTGGGGTTGGGGTTGGCGCCCTGGGCAGGTGGATATTGGTGAGGCAGTACGGCCTGATTTGGGACTCCCAACGGACGGCGCCGTGGCCCCAACCCGGACAGCTGAACGCCCGCCCGCCCGCGGACACACCTCGCTACCCCCTCCCTCCTACCCGGGCCCTCCCTCCCTCCCCCCCTTCAGATCCGCGGCACCAAACGGGTACTCCTCTGGCCGCCCTCCTGCCACGACGCCCTCCACGTCACCGGCTCCTCCTCGCCCATCACCCGACTGACACACCCCGACCTGGAGACCTACCCCAGGTGAGGCCAGGGGGCCGGAGGGGGGTGGAGGGACGGAGGGGCGGCACCTGCCAACAAAGCTGGTGCTGGGGGTGGTTGGCGGTTCGAGGTCGTTGGTGGTTGGCGCTGCGACGGGTTCTGCTGCTGCCCGTGGCATCCCACAGAGCGCTCCAGCAGTCGCACAACCTCTCCACCACCCAACCACTCCACCACTCAACCACCCAACCACTCAACCACTCAACCACCCAACCACTCAACCACTCAACCAGGCAGATGCTGGGTTGACAAGTGCTGCCCGCCGGGCCCGGCCCTCTGTCTCCCTGTCTCGCTCCCACCCCACCCAACCCAACCCAACCCAACCCCACCCAACCCCATCCAACCCCATCCCACCCTATGCTTACCAAAGCCCTATCCCCCACCCCACCGCCACCCCGCCCAGGTTCGCGGACTGCCCTCCCCCTCTGGTTGCCGACCTGGCCCCGGGGGACGTGCTGTTCCTGCCCAGCCTCTGGTTCCACAACGTCACCACCAACAGGGGTGGGGGCTCCGACATGAGCATCAGTGTCAACGTGTTCTGGAGGCATCTGCAGCCCGAGGTGGGGGTGGGGGTTGGGGGGCTGCAGGTGGGTATAGGAAATTGGTAGACATTTTCAGTCTGGGGGCAGGTGGGGGGTGGGGCACCGCTGTGGAACCACGCACCGGGTACCGGGAACCGGGGCCCGGGGCCCGGGCAGATACCAGGGGCGGACAGACACCAGGGGCGGACAGACACCAGGGGCGGGCAGCAAAAAGCCCCGCCGGCCTGCCGTGGGCGGACCCGGGTGGGCGGAGTTGCGCTGTCATGGCTCAAGACTCTTGAGTCCGACAAGGTTAACGGGATGAGGTTTGGTGGGGGGGTGCGGGGGTGTGGATCGCGGGACGATGTGACCCAAGGGGGGGCAAAGGGCCCTGGGGACCTTCGAGTAGAGCAGCTGCATTCGGCGGCCTAGCGACCCGCCCAACTCTCGGCTCGCCACCCTGTAGTAGGTGTCGTACAATGGTCGGCATCAAATACGGTGCAAAGCACTGTCCCAGCATCTCGAGAAGCCTTTGCCAGCTCTCATCTACTACACACCCCAACCAGACAGACAGACAGACTCACTGACTGACCCTGACGCCCCAAACCCCGCCTTGGTTGCGTTTCATGCCGCCAGTGTTACCACAAGAAGGACTTGTACGGCAACCGGGATCTCGTTCAGGTTTGTACGACTGCACGTGACTGTGTACGGCTGCTTTGTGTGAGGCTGTGTGTCCAGGGAGCAGCAGCTGGTGGCCGCAATGCCCTGTCGTACAACTAGTTTGCATCGCGGCTTCGGCGCGCTGGACGGGGATTGAGCATGTGGTCCAGATTGCTGTCTTGAGATGTCTGGGTATTGCCATCGTACCGCATTAACGTGTCCGGCACCCGACTGGCCCACCCCCAGGCGGAGGAGGCGGACAAAGCGGCGGAGGAGGCGCTCGCTCACCTGCGGTCCCTGCCCGCCCACTATCGGGACTTTTACGGGGCCCGTCTGCTGGGCAGGTTGCGCCGGGAGCTGGGGCTGTAGCGAACGTGGGGGCTTGATGGGGCCATGTGGTGGTGGCGCTGGTGGTGGTGGTGGTGGTAGTGGCAGGGGCTGAGGATTTCAGCTTTAGCTTTATGTACGAAGGTGGAGGCGAAGCTCCGCTGATTGAGAGGCGGCCTTTGGACCGGGAGCGGATAGGCCGTGGCGGTGGGTGCGGAGCTGGCGGGGGACGAGGGTAGCGTAAGCTGCGGGTGTGTGTGTTTAAAGTGCAGGTGAAAAGGAGAGATCGGAGGACGGCTGGCCGGTTTGGTCGCTGGATGCGGCAGCAGCAGGGGAAACCCCGTCCCGCACATAGGGACCTGGGACTGAGGTGCGCTGAGGTGTGCTGAGGTGCGCTGAGGTGCGCCTGAGCCCCAACACCGACAAGCCTCGCACTCGCGATGCGCCTGCCCTTCCAGCATCTGACGAGGAACCGCATCCGTATCCGTATCCGTATCCGTATCCGTATCCTTCACGGACTATATTCCCTGTTACACTGCTGTAAGAGAGAATCATGCAGCCGGGGGGTGGATCAACAGCACACTCGCGGGGGGGGGTGCGATGCGGACACCGGGGGGGACGCGGAGGCACGGGGTCATCAAACCCCACATGTCAAACGGAACCCCAGCCACGCACACACACGGAGGGCGTCGAATACTGCACCGGCTGCTGCGCCTCGGTGTCTCTGCTGCCCGCGGCCCATGTCCACCGGCCGTTCTGCTCTGGTTGACTACACAGGGGCGGCGCCCCCGACCGGCACTTCACACGTGTCATCATCCTGCCCACGTCTTCCCTACAGCCGGACAGCCGACGGCTTATGAGCTGAAGTCCGCCTCCGTTCCTTTTCATTCCTTTGCTATCCTCTTTCGCTCTGTCGGTCCATCGCGTTCTGTCCTGCCTAAGACAATCAACGGGACAAAGTGCGGATCAATCATCCGTGGCGGACCCTGGATCGATCCGCGGTCGGGACCATCCTCGCAATCACCCCTGGGCTGCCGGCGGCGGCGGGGACGGCTTCGGCTCGAGCACTGCAGGCACAGGGGGCGAAGGGTATGGGATAATTAGGTGGGGCTGGCTGGGGTGCAATGGCCATGCACTTAAAGGATGCCACATGTACGAGATGCACTTTGGCGAAAAAGTATTTTCACCAACGATGTGAGTGTCCCGCAACCGACCCATGACAGTGTCGGTGCGGACTCGTCGCCACCGTGTGAGCCGCACATACTCGTACAGGGTGCCCAAGCTGTGCGTGTTTGTTGTGAATGAATGAACGTTACAGCGGACCCCAAAGGGATCAACGGTGTAGCAAGCCCCAGCAGGCCCCAGTTTGTTGTGTCCGTGCTCTCCGACGTGAACCACAGGCACGGCACGGTTCCCAAGCCCCCGACCCACCGTTGTTACGGAACTCGATGTCGGCGCCGACGTTGCCTGGCGGGAAATACTTGCACACGATGGCCGAGCAGCCAATGGTCTTCATGTAGCGGCCCATGTTGAACTGCACGTTTCCAAGGGCCACGCCGCAGCCGACCGACTTGGTCGTGTTCCACACCTGCAATCAGATCAGGGCCAAATGGGAGGGGCGCGCTGCTTGGGAAGGAAGGCGGCATATGAAGGTGACAGAGGCTGCCCTATGCCCTATGCTCACTGGCATCCCGCTCGCCTCGAAAGGGCTGCTTTACAGCGGGTCGCCCTCGCCGTCGCCCACGGACACGGACACGGACAAAAGCAGATGACCACGGGCAGTTGACCACGGGCAGTTGACCACGGGCAGTTGACAGCCGAGCATGAATGCAGCCGTTTTCTAGACCTCAGAGGGCGAACATCACATCAACTAATAGACCCATGGCGAACGCAACCCTGCGCGCCGTCCTACCACCTACACCTACCACTTGGGTGAAGTGGAAGACGTTCTGCCTGTTGTTGACGGTCAAGGGCCGCACGGGGTCGAACTTGTAGTACTTGATCTCGCCCCACCAGCCGCCGACGGCCGACTCGCAGCTGTTGTCCGGCGGCGGGAACGTGGTGACCTGCATGATGTTCTCGCCCAGCGCCATGCCCAGGGGGCTGGGGTCGTGGTCCAGGGCGCACTCCTTGGGGCCCAACTGGTCAGCCCACGCCTGCGCGAGCTTGGCCAGCGTCTCGTTCCACACGAGCGGCGCCACGCCGTGCAGCGCGCGGTAGGCGTTGTGGCTGGCCAGCGTCTTCTCCGCGTCGAGGCAGCTGCCACCGCCTGTGAGCCAAAGGACGGGTCGGGGGGCCAAGGGCCGGGGGGCCAGGTCATGACACCAGCGCGCGTGTGTGTGGCAGGCACATTAGTGGGCACACTGTTGCGCCGGGTTGCCGCCGTCCCAACCGTATGCACATCGACAAACCCCCGCTGAGCCGGGTGCATAAGGCCCGACCTCATGGCCGTACGAGGGGCTGACTTGGCATACACGAGATGGCCGCGGCGCCACTGGGCTTGCTTCAGTTGTCGCAGTTCCTCAAGCGGCTTTGTTGGCATCCTGGTCAGGGGCCCAAGGCTGCTGGCAGGGCATGGACCATGGGCCTTTGCGCGGTGTGCTTTGCTTTGCTTTGCTTTGCTTTGCTTTGCTTTGCTTTGCTGTGCTGTGCTGTGCTGCTCCATGCCGGCGACTGACTGCGCTGGAGCTCGGGATACAGTGTTCAGGCACCTGGGCGTGACGTGACAAGTTATGGTTATACTGCCCGATGTAGTCGCTCCTCCTAAATGATTCAATAACCACAACGAAACCCTGTCCTGCTGCCACTTCAATTGCTGTAGCCCCTCGTAAACGTGCCTCAAACGTGCTTTGAGGCTCATCTCACGTTGCCTCCATGCATCGAGGTCCAGGACCTACCCAGCAAGGAATGAAGCTTCAGCGGTACGGACCATCGCGTCCCGGGTGCGTGTCGTGCTGCGCTAGTGCGGACTGCGGAGCCCGACCCATCCACCCAATCCAACCCCACCTAGTCGGAACGCCCCACATACTCATTTCCTATCGCTGTAATGTTCATTCATTCAGACCCAACCATATTCTTAAGCCCTGTAGGTACTCTGTCGTAATAGACCGCGGGTGGTCAGGGCACTGACGCCCAGTGGAGCTATCGCTAGGTGTGGGCAGTTTTTTCGGCCCGGTGGGACCGTACGGGCAGGCCCCTGCATGGTGACTCGCGAGCCCCCGTGGCCTTCCAAGACTACGGGCCACCGCTGGAGAAGTGACCCCGCCTTGGTGGGGGTGGTGGTTCGCTAATAGGGGCGCCATGGTGGCTAACTCCCCCTGAGCGGGCTTTATCCCTTGCCATGGTTGGTTCTCAGGAACGGGGTGGTTCCCTGGTAGTGTGGGCCCGGGGAGTGTTTCGGTGCACTTGGGGAGCCTGTCCGGAGCGCCATGGTGGCGTTACTTCATTTAGGCAGTGTATGGTGAGGAAGCCTCGGCTGTCGCCGGGGCTGTCACCGATGACCCGCGGGGTCCGCTGTAACATCCTAATAATAATAATATTCCGAGATACCCCGCAGATACAGGCACCCCACAGTCCAAGACCTCCAGGGCACTACGCACCGAATCCGGATGCGGTCCTTGGCGGGGACGGCGATGGGGGCGGCGGAGAGCGCCGCAGCGGAGGGCTGGCCGGCGGAGAGCGGGCGCCGGCCGACGAGGTCCGGGTCCTGGGTGGCGGGCGGGGCGGGCGGGGCGTCGAGGGCGCCCTGGGCGACCGAGGGCTACGTGGCTGGCGGTGGCCGGGGACGGGGCTGCTTTCGCGCGCGGCGGCCATCTCCGCTTCCAACTCCATGACCGCCTGGACGTCTGCACACAGCAGGGGGTCGGGGTGCATGGGGAGGGGTGCGCGCGGGGGCAGCAATGCCGGTGTGCAAACAGGCGCAGATGGTGGTTGTGTTCATGCAGATTGTTGTCGAGGTCGGTAGGGTAGTTGCCTGGTGAGTGGTGACCCACATACGACGGTTGGAACCGCAGAGCCGCTTCAGCAGCCGTTGGACGCGTTGGTTTTGGGTTTCCAACTTGGGTTTATGGAAGCGCGCGTAGTAAGTAACTGACTTCAGCGTATTGAACCCTCGGGAATCCGCCCAGCCATTTGCGCACAAAATGACTAATATTTGCAGCTCGAGGGCTTGACGGCTCACCAATGGCGGGTCCGGCTTCTGCAACAGCCGACAGGTGCGCAAACAACGCCAGGACCGCGCAAAACGCGACCCCGGCGACCACGGTGCGGGGAGCCATGGTTGGTCTTCTCCCCGAGAGAAACACGCTAATGGGTTGCCTGGAGCTGTGTGATGGGCTCCTGTAGTTATGGGCTTTAATCCTTAGGCGCTGTTTATTGTTTATTCGGGTTTTATGATTTGCCCATTGTGAAACGTACAGTACGACTATCCGGCGTTTGAGTGCGACCCGCCCGACGGCGCAGGCATATCGGGAGGCGTCAATGGCCTTGGGTGGCGAGTTTACGTGTGTGCCAGACGGGATCTGGGATATCTGGATACTCCATCGGTCCTGAGCCGTCAGTGGTGGAGCTCGGGCAGCAGCATCCCGTCTGTGTCCTTGCGTTCAGAACTGACTGGATTCCTTCCCGACATAGCTGAAACGGCAGCTCGCACGATTGGGGATAGATACGGTAGATGTTATGCATCTCGAAATAATCTTTTGGCTAGTGGCGATTCGCCCGTCGCTACGGGAAACACGTGGGTATCGATTCAGGCCAATTTGCGAACGGAGTACATTGTCCGTACTGTCGATTCGGTGAGTGGTCGCGCAAGCCTCGCTACCCGAGAGGCTAGGCCAGCGCAATTGGTTTTCATTCAAACATTTGCGTTTCACAAGGAGGTTTTAGTTCCAAAGGTGCAAATTTCGGTCAGATGTATTATAGTTCTCTCAAAATACTTGTGTATACCTTTTAATACACATACGTGAATTGGTGATAATTGGGACATTCCTGGTGCGACGCTGGCATCCTTCTGCGAAACCGCTACTTCGGCCATGGTGCTATGCGTTCTGCCGATTGCAAACTTTAAGCAACAGCACGCGCTTGAACATGTGCATGCCATCATTAGGTGACATATGAGATAAGGTGCACGTCTGGATGGACCAGCTATGCTGCCTGCGGACGAGTCATGGAGAACAGGACGTCCCTGTCGACAGCTTCACTCTAGTCGCGCCCGCGGCATCCGTCAAAAGGAATGAAGAATGATATATTATGATACGAAAGTTGTTAGGGGACATAGCGGGATGGTGCCACATCTCGCAAGTCGCTGTTGTGACCACTGGCCTTCCGGCTAGATAGAGACCCCAAGTAGTGTCATTCCTCGGCACAAGCGGCTATAGAAATATATTATAACGTTTCATTATAATTATAAAGATCAACCGCAAGTCTTGTACAGAAGCATTTTAGAGACGTCTTCCGCGAAGTACACGAACTGACCGAAATTCGGGAACCCCAATACTTATACACCTTTGGAGCTAGTAAAGGGATGTCATCCGAAGGTATCGTTGTGCCATCAGTCAGTTCGTATCAGGTATCGATTTCGCGATGCGTTTGGCAGCTTGTTTTACTCCGCCGGGGATGACTGGGGATGACGGGCCGAGGGGAACAGGATGGGAACATTACATATATCTTTGTACCGTGATAAAAGATATTAAGGGCCGCTGCAAAGATTGTCCCGGATTAGGAAGCGATCGTTACAAGGGGGACCAGCAATTAATTCCCTGTGCGTGCGGACTGAACCTACCACACGCATTTCCAAATTCGAGCTCCCGATCCCACAGGTAGATACATGCATCATGTCAAAAGTTTCCAATGCAACGATGTACACGGTCTCAACATTACTTGAAGTGAGGTTTATGGAGCCAAGCAGCGCACGACGCCCTACCGCTACCGCAGCCCCCACGAGCCTGCGTCAACATACCAGTACGGCATATGCGCCGGGATGTGCAAGAGACACACAGGGTTGAGACGAAGCGAATTAGTGTGTTAACGATGTTCCTAGTATTAAGTGGCAAGGTGGACCCGAGTCCCGACCAACGGGCCCAGATAGCTCGTAGGCACCTCATCTCAGCAACCCCAACTGCCCCTACCACGGACTGCCCACCCAACCTCCACCACCCGTAGGGTGTCATGCATCCATACCGGCCAACACACGAGATTCCCAGCGCGCCAGGATTGCCTCTCCTGGAAACCGCGCCAGACCCGCCGAATCACATGGCGGGGAGGGAGCCGGATTTGGCTCTAGACAGATTGCCAGTGGCTTTCCCATTAGTGGCCCCCCTTACTGTGGACAGCCGCAGTCTTCTCACCCCTTCTCACCACACACTGCAAAAACCAAACCGCGTCACCGTGGCGCACCGGACAGGCTCCACAAATGCGCCGAAACACACCCCGCATCCATTCTGCCGGGGTACCGGGGAGCCGGGGTGTCGGACAATTTTGTCGACGCGGCGGCTGCGCCGCTACTCATCGCCGACTAGAAACAAGAGGAACGGACAGCCGGGTGCCTATCAATGCCCAAGAGCTGCCGCCTTTTGCACACCCAGCGCAGGCATCAAGGCAGCCTGCAGCGGTGCCGCCGAGGGACTGAGGGGCAATTGCAACCAGACGGCATGCGCTGCTTATGGAGTCTGATACACCGAAAACCCCTATTCGGCTCGGTCGCGTGCTCACGGAAATAGGTGCTCCCTAGGAATCATCAACGCCACGAGAAATTAAAACGCCTAAACGGATACCATATATGTGTCCGGGGCCGTGAACACTCCAGGGGCAAGCGGGCGCTTCCGTCAGGGTACACAGGGGCACATCCCGACATCCGCGAGGTCCACTGAAACACGATTCATGCGATCTGTTGCTTGATCGCCCGCGCTTCTGCAATAACACACACCAACACTAGCACGCTAACGAGGGTAGGTTGTGTCTCCATCATCATCAGTGAGCCCAGGGCACCGCTGACTCGGCCAGGCTCGGCCGAAGGCGCCCGTCCATACCCCGACTATTGTGGCGCTGACCTACACCCCAGCGCAGAACTTGGATCCTCTCCAAGTTCGGCCGGCCGAGACATCCCGCATAACCCCCATGCAATTCCCCTTCTTCAATGCCACCATGCACAGCACATTGACAATCAATGAGGAGAGTTTCATCATGGCAACGGGCGTGCACGCAGCCGGCGGCGGGGCGCGTCAACGGCGGGCGACTACCGCGGGACGAACAGCTCTATTACCTTACCGCCAATTATTATCCGTGCGCTCGCATGGACATTTGCTCTAAACACTTGTAAGGGGATGACCAATAAATACGTGGGATAAATTCTAAAATTAAAAACCGCAGGCGTAGTGCCAACCTAAAGGCTCTCGCAGCCGGCGATGCTCCGTGCGCGAACCCTGGCTAAGTGTTGTGTCACAATTTTGTCACAAAAATTGTTCACAGGAGTCATTGTTGATAGTAATCTATGTCTGGTGGCAGGACCGTCAGTGAATGGGCCTTCGGAATCCTGATCATCGCCCTCCCGCGCACTCGCAACCAATGCGCACGGGAGGAATACAAGCATCCGGGCGCGGATAAAAAGAAATACATGCCCAGAACGAGCCCGTCTGGGGCTGCCTAAGGTGATATGTGCCATTAATGAATGATAATACATGCCGGCGTCGCGGGGGCCCGCCAGCAAGCGGCACGCCGGATGCAGCGCGCAGCTGTTCAGTGGCACGTGCATTATGTGTGCGTTCCATGCGCGGCGATGCCGCAACCACTTTGCACTGCACCCAGGTCCCTAACAGTCCACGCGGCCGGTTTCCAAGTGCGCGGTGGGACCAACCAACCGGCTCGCAGGTTTCACGGCATTATGTTTATGATGAGATTAATGACCCTCCCCGGAGCAGGTATGCTTGTCTAGCAGCGCCGCGGAAATCCGAACAATCTCACTCCGTCATGCATGAAGCCCCGCCGTCCGCAGCAGCAAGTCGCACACCGCGCGTTACAGCTAACACCCCCCCCATATGCGGCGGCGGGGCCGCCTACCTTCAGGACTACAGCCCTGTGGCACGTACTGAGTATTGATGCAAGTACTGAGCTTTCCCCGTCAGCCTCCTTCAGTGGCCAGCCCCCGAGGACTTGAGGGGGAAGACTGCGGGGATAGGGCAAGCGAGGGACATGTTGGCATAGATTGGGGCATGCATGCGCGGCTCTCGCCTTACCTAGCCCGCCGTTTTGCATAGTCCGGGTACGGCGACAGCTTCCCCGCTCAACGCATTCACGGAGATAACCCACGGCATGCACAGCAAAAATGTCGTCCGAGTTGAACTTCTGGAACGACATCGTCCGCCCTGCAACCGCCAAGATTCTTGCCCACGCGAGCCGAGGCAGCCTTGCCGAGAAAGCCGCGCACCGTTCTTTTTGAAGGCGTCGTCTGAAGCGACGTTGCCTGCTGGTGTGTAGCGGCAGACGATGACCTTGCAGCCGCCCGTTCTGGTATAGCCATTCCAGTAGCGGTAGCTGAAGGTCACGAGCTCAATGCCGCAGCCCACCGTGGTGGAGCTGTTCCATACCTGCACCCACCCAGCGGTACGGCAGATTCGGGGCGCTAGTACACTTTGTACATACTAACCATAACGAAGCCGGCTCCCTGATGATATATTACAATGGTCATTTAGTCTGGCAAAACTTGTGATTGCTGCACAACCCTGAGGCGCATTGATAGCAGGTGCGACCCTCTGGCTCCGGGAACCTCTCGGCGACTTCTTGGCCACATGTCCCTTTTTCAAGCGGCGCGGAGTACTCAATGGTGATGCAGAGCTCTTGCCATAGCGGGTGGCTATGGGTTGCGAAACCGACCAGAGCAAGGCGCTATACAATGCACGTACAGCAATTGCGCGCACTCGCCCCTGCCGGCCACACGCCAGCCACCTCAGCGCTCAGCCCCAAACTCACCAGTTGCGTGAAATGAAATAGGTTCTGGCCATTGTTCACAGAGAACGGCTTGTCCGTGTTGAACTTGTAGTACAGGGCCTCGCTGTACCAACCGTCAACGGCATCGACACACGACAAATCCGGAGGCGGCTGTTGCGTGATGGACATGATGTTCTCGCCAACCATCACGCTGTAGTCGTGGTTGATGCCGCAGCCGTTATTCGCCTGAGTGCGGGCCCAGGCCTGCGCCGACAGGGCCAGATCGTCGTCCCACACCAGCGGCTGCGCGGAGTGCTGCGCGCGGTAGGCGTTGTGGCGCGCAAGAACAGCCCCGGCGTCGGGGCAGCCGCCGGCTGGGGGATGGGGTGCAGGGATGGACATTGCGGGGTGCCCGTCGATGTATGTGAGATGTGGTGGCGTATCCGACGGACGCGATCTGGGCCCGGTGGATTGGCCGGTCGGACCGAAGGGTCCACCGTACTTGTAACCGTTGCTTATGCGGTGGTCGAGGTGTCGGAAGTGCTGTTCTCATGTCTACGGCGGGATGCCGTGTTGTTTGCCTTGCTGACCCCGTTGAGGGGTATCGCACGGCACGCAACGGGAAATAAGTCCGGTTTTGGGGGTCCGCTGTAACAGTCATTCATGAGGACATTCATTCATGTTGTCCTGTGGGCGCTCGACTACGGGAAAGTCGCGGCAGCAGAGGACAGACTGAAAACTGCAACTTTCGTTGCTCATGTGCGCATGAAGGATGTGGATGTGGGGGTGTGGGCATGTGGTGGCCGGGGTTCGTGATGATTGGGCTGGTCGGCATTGAACAACTGCATGAATGCTGTTGCAGCTGACCTCTAGGTCAAGGTGGCGCACGTGCAATGGGTAGGTGGGTGCGCGTGGAATGGTCAGTCCGCAAGTTTACCAGACAGGTCTCACCATACAGGCGGGCTGGCTCCGACGGCACGTTGGGTGGTGACACTGGCGGACGGGGCCGTGGCGGCGACGGACGCGGCGGTGGAGGCGGCGGTGCGCGTCGAGGAGGTGGAGGCGACAGCCAAGGCGGCGGGGGATTTGATGGAGGCTTAGGAACTGGGGGGCGTGGGCTGGGCGGTGTCGCTGGCGGTGGCGGTGGCGGCGAGGCGGGTGAAGGGGCAACGGGCTCTGAAGGTGGCGGGACGACGGGAGGTGGAGGGGATGGCTGCGGCGGAGGGCTGCGAGGCGGCCGCGGGGGCGGGCGAGGGCGCGGGGGTGGCCTCGGGGAAGGGGGTAGCCTGGGCAGACGCCGAGGTGGCGGCGTAGGCGGCCGGGAAGGTGCTGCTGGTGAATCGGGGCCCGGACCGCCCGGTGGTTCAGGACTTCCGGGCAGCGAGGACACCGCCCGCAGCCCTCGTAGCACGCGGAATTGCAGCTGGTCACCGCTACCTGTTCGTCTGAGCCCTGCGGGAGTTTGCATACGATTAAGATTTACTGTACTGTGTGTGTGCGCGCTTAATTAGGACGCGAGGTGGAACAAAGCAGGGTTTCCATTTCCGCTGCTGTGGCCGCAAGCGCAAAAACAACAGATGCCAACAGCTACTCCACTTGTACAGCTCTGAGGACTTTCCCGTGCGTGTTCGTCAACGGGAGCGCAGAATCTGCTCCCTCATATATTTATGAGCGCACCTGGGACGGGCTGGGCCTCAGCGACCACTACATGGGTTGTTGCCAGACTCGCCAGTATTAACGGCCAGAGGCATGTTGAAAGAGACAATACTCTAGCCATGTGCGTATAAAATCTTTGTATTTGTCGGTACCAGCATATAGAAACTGAAGCTATATATATAGCAGGTGCGGCAAAGGACAGTTCGGCACGTCCACTCAGGATAGGACTCGAAACGTTTCTCTCAGTACGAATCTCAGCTTCCTCGTGAATAATAATGGATAATTACTGGGTTACAGTACGTATTGATTTGAAATTGCTTCAATAACTCTCCGAACTCTCCTGTAAAAGACGCTGTACGGCTATCCAGCAGCAGCAAAATACGGTGGGTGTAGCAGCGAAGAGGTTTCCAACGCCGATGTCCGACTCGACCATTGTTGACAGTGCTTATTTTGTATGTTTCCTTCAATTAACTATCATGGACTATACGATCCTATACGATCGAGTGAACTTCTGGGCTATCCTCGCCAGTCCTCGCGATGATTGTACAAGCACGATTTGTTTAAAACATTATATGATCAGTTGCACACAGTATGCGTTTGCTGACTGCTGGAGAAACGTTAAAATCTACGCGGCGAGCCGAGGCGTAGAGGCCGCCAACTAAGTGCAGTTCAGATGACAAGCGAACGACAAGCGCATCACTGGAAATTCTTAAGTACGTTGTACTTCTTCATTATTGTGCCCTGGAAGAACCTTCCTTTGTGGGGCGATGGGCCTTGCAGCACCGTATGTACTTGGGCTGATGGCTCTTTCCGCAAAGATCAGCGCCATGCTTCAAGTGGGTTACATCAATGTGCCTCGTAATAATCATCGCTTGGCGTTGTTGCAGCCCTTTGTATCCTTTGCTCAGTGCTGTGTGAGTAGCCACAGCCGGCAGCGCCGACCGCCAGCAAGGCAGTCTAATAGATAGCATTGCAGGGGGGATGTGACTTAAAATTTGGCCTGATTGAACGATTCCTTGCCTCATCCTGTGGCCATCATATCACTTCACATCACATCTACGCTTATCTTGTGGCCATCCCATTAGGTCTCGGCTCCGTACACCAGCCGGCATCAAGGAGCGGGCTTTGCTGGAAGGCATCACGAATCCACGATTTTCCACCGCGCGTAAACATCTGGGGAAATCCCCTGGCACATAATCTTATCTTCGCATGACTAGGCCAGCGCCCAAAACCCAGTCAGCAGTACTTCGCCGTTCATTCGCCAACTCGAATCAGAGAAACCTGCCCGCGCAATGGCGCAAATGAACTGTTGCACACTTAATCACAGATTTGCGTTCGAATTTTGTTCGGTTGGGTGGTTTCAATGAGCGCACGTGGGTACAACGACGCTTTCAACACCAATCAGTCCCACGGGCATGACGAGGAAACGTCTTCACAAATCCCGCTCACATCGGAATTGGAACATTCGTAACCAGTCACCTACAGACATCAACTCCGTGTGCATGTGTTTGGGACGGGTACGCTACGATCAAAGTCACACTAACTGCAGCATCAACCGCGGATATGGAAACATTACTGTACGGAACATTCTATGTACCTTCAGGCCCTCAGACAGTGGTGCCCACAACTGTACAGCCATACATCAACTCCTCCCGAATAATACAAACTGTACATTATGTGAGATATACACAAAACATCAACTCCTCCCGAGTAATACAAACTGTACATTATGTGAGATATACACAAAACACGAGAGAGACACAATAACATGCATGACCACACACGAACGGTTCCAAAGCCGATGGTTTCACTGATTGGCGATGCTCCCAAAATTTTCGTTGCGAATGCGCGACAACTGGCGAATGCGCTGCAAGCCTGCACTGCTGGACGAACGCGGGCGATGAACAGCATCGCTGTACTTCTTCCTCACCGCTGCGACCGCGGCCGCGGCGGCGGCCGCGGCGCCGGCGATGGCGGTGGCGATGGCCGCGGCGGAGGTCGAGCCAGTGCCGGTGGAGATGGCGGCGGCGGCGGCGGCGGCGGCGACAACCTCGGAAACACTGTGCGCACCAAGCGTTCCGCGGGTCGACAACCAGAACAAAAAAAGAAATGGCGCGCGGCGATGACAGTGCTCGCAATAACGCACGAAAACGGAACCCTCGTCGAAGCAGGGCAGGCTGGTGTGGGCCATCTAGCCCGAACAGCGATTCGGACAATAAATATAGTTTCCTCGGTGTCCACAAGCAAGGGGTGGAGTGGCCCGCGGGCCAATGCGCGCGAACGACAGAGCACCCACCGTTGCGAAGGAAGGCGTCGTCCGAGTCCACATTCCCCGCCGGGCTGTACCTGCACACGATAGCCTTGCAGCCGCCTGTCTTCCAGTACCGCCCCATGTTGATCGGCACCGCCGCCAACGCCACGCCGCAGCCCACCGACGTGGAGCTGTTCCAAACCTGCGGGGCACTCGACAGATGCACGACACCTGCTCACGAAGGGGCGCCAGGCGGTGCCCAGCAGCAGGGCGACAGCCATGCTGCATTTGCACGGCGCCCGCAGCGACGTGGTTCACTGCTCGCTGACCACGCCACCGGGACCACAGTTGCAGTTCCAGCGATGCTGATGGGCAAATGCGCTGCCCGGGCCTTGGCCGTCCTGCTGCGCGTTCAGACGCGTGGTACTGCTGCATCGCATTGTCCGCCCCGACACAACCCGCATCGACCCATAGCAGCCCCCGTCCAGATAGAACACCATCCCATCCCACCGCGGACAGGTCCCTCCCCGACACACTCCGCGTCCCCCACCCAGCCCAGCCCCGCCCAGCCCCGCCGGGCGTCGCCCACCACGATCGCTCACCACCTGCGTGAAGTGCCCGGTGCCCCGCCCGCGGTTGTCGGTGCACAGCTTGTCCGTGGTGAAGTTGAATGAGCCCACCTCGCTGTACCACCCCGGCACGGCGGTGGCGCACTGGCGGTCCGGCGGGGGGTACTCAAATGTGGACAAGATGTTCTCACCCAGTGGGTAGGTGGGATCGTGGGTCCAAGCGCAGCTCCGCCCTGCCAGCACCTCGGCCCAGGCCTGCGCCGACAGGGCCAGCTCGTCGTCCCACACCAGCGGCACCGCGCCGTGGGCCTGGCGGTACTGGTTGTGGAGTTCGACTATGGCTGTGGCGTCGTCGCAGTCACCTGAGTCATGGCGGCAAGGGAAGGACACGGTGGGGGAGGTATGATGCTGTCGTTGGGCAAGGACAGGGTGGACATGGTGGCGGTAGGGGGGCTGTAGCTGGGCTGCAGTGCGTTTGCAGCACGCTTGCAGTCTTTGTGTCGGAGGGATCCGAAAAGCGCGGTGGAAAGATACACTTAAAGGTGAGTGCGGGGATTTAATGCCAGGCTGTGGCGCGCCAGAATCCGGACTCTAGTTGGGTATGGCAACGACCTTGGAGATGGTGTTGTCAAAAGTTCATAACCGTTACAAGGTGGACCCTTTCTACCGACCGGCGTGATGTTGATGAGGTGGTGGGCTATGGCAGCGGTGGTGGTGGTGCTAGTGATGGTGGCACCCTCCACAGAACCAGTGACCCGCGGGCGGCCGCAACCTTCCCGACACGTCCCAACCGCGCCTCACCCGCTGGTACATACGGTGCCGGAGGGACAGTCGGCTGGGCGGGTTCAGATGGGAAGGGTGGTGCAGGGGACGGTGGAACAGGGGAAGGAGGAGCAGGGGAAGGAGGAGCAGGGGAAGGAGGAGCAGGGGAAGGAGGAGAAGGGGAAGGTGGAGAAGGGGAAGGTGGGGAAGGGGATGGCGGAGGAGGGGATGGCGGAGGAGGGGATGGCGGCGGTGGACGCGGCGGGCCCGGGCGAGACGGGGGTCTGGGCGGGGGCCGAGGAGATGGGGGCGACCGAGCCGGTGAGCCGGGCGGAGGCGGCAGCGGTGACGGGGGACGACTGGGCGATGGCGCGGGGAGAGGGTTGGGTACTGCAGGCAACGGCGGCGGAGGAAGCGGAGACGGCCTTGGAGACGGGGGAGGGCTGTCTGGTGCGTCTGGCGGCGGAGCTGGGGTGTCTGGCGGTGGGGCAGGAGGCGACGTGAAGGGGGACGGCGGAGGACGGCGGCGAGGCGGGGACGGCGGCGGTTTCGATGCGCTTCGGATGACGGGGAATGGGTTGGAGGGGGGCGACCGAGGGAGGGACGGCGGGTTGGGCGATGGAGGCGTCCGGGGAACAGACACCGGTGGGGCCCGTGGCGGGGAGGGGGGCGGCCGAAGTCGAGGAGGAAGGGCATCCAGGGCCGCTCGTCTGGTTGTGAGAAGATTGGGGACATTCAGCGTCGGTGCTGCGAGCGTTGACGAAAATCCTGCGACCACCGGGTCAAAGGGCGCCAGGACCCCGGCCCGTGGGAGGCCGCCGCGAATCACATGGGACACGCACACAAGGTAGCAATACTGCATATGCCTTCTTTGTCGAACGTGACAGTCGCTTGGATTCTGACTCACCGGCTGCAGAAACTGCATGTGCCAGTAACACCAGCCAGGGCGAAACGAAGCGCAACCGCCCGACAGTTACGATCCTTAGATGCGGCACCATGATGCCAAAAATAATTCAGCTGCGCACTTGAATGTACACGCTGAGGACAAAAGCACGCGAGCGGAAGAGGGATCTATACCGACTGTAGCAAAGTCTACGATCTGTACATTGCTAATTCTAGTACCGACGCCGAACAAACATGGCAGCCCAACAGCCTTCGACAACCCAAACCTGCTTGAATTGCTTTATGTTGATATGAAAATAGGCAGCTGCAAGTGCTGCAAGGATTTGTACGGGGTTTTAATTCAGCAACACGGCCGAAGGTGACAGGGGATGCACTTCTCAGAAGTACACAGGCGATCCATGTTCCTTGTATTGAATGTGATTACATCGCTATTGAGGAATAAGAAGTCTACCACGGCCATCTAAGGAGCTCGACCAACGTACCGGACTGTAACTGTCGTGCTTTATTTCAAATTCCGTCGGATCGCGATGATCCTGTAGCGATGCCGATCCTTCCATCGCCGCAAGGACGGAATATAAATGCGTCGCATTCTGCAAACAGGAATTTTAGGTAATGCTTATGAACGTCGCGGTGTCATTTCCGATGGGCCAATCATGTGCAAGCCGTCCCTCCCTCAGGTTCACGAGGGTGCAAACATGTCGCGAACGTCCGCTCCCAGGGGATGGCCACGCACCGCGCCGGCACATTGCCTCGGCCTGCCACGCAATCGAACCGAACTTCGCCGCCCATTACAAGCCGCTCAGTCTTTCAAATCTGCAATCTGGGGTTCCGGACCTCCTTCGACTCACAGCAGCTCACATAGCGCACGAGAGCAGCCCTCACCTTCCATGAAGCTGACAAAGCGGCGATTCTTGATGATGCACCCTTCCGCGTCCTGGTGAACGAATGACTGCTAGGGCCTTGGAAGTTGCGATCTGACCCCCGGCCCGAAGCTGCGTCGAGATTTGCCAGGACCTCCCCAGGGCAGGCCACCATCTACGACGCGTCTCTTACAACCCTGGCGGGGACCCGCACAGCAAGCCGCAAGTTGATGGCGTCTGGGATGCCCGCCGCGTGTGGGGGACAAAATGTCAGCTGGTTCGGGTGGGGTTCGAAATCATCATGTTTCATGACGCCATCACGGGAACCTCGGGCGTTTGGGGAACCGCGACCCGCGGGTCCGGACCTGGCGAGTTTACACTGCATCATAAAGCAGGCGACCGCAGGGTGTAATCAGGTCCCCGTGCATCGGGAAATGGAGGTGACGCGGGGTTGCGGGCCCGGCCTTGGCCGGTGTGTGCGGTGGCCCCAGGGCTGTTCAGATTTCCCCACGGGAAATGGGGACGGCGTGAAGATTTAAGATTCGGAACGCGATGTCAGCCCCTCATGACCCGGTGACGAGGACATCGCAGGACTCCTCCCGATACCCTCAAAATAGGGTGGAATGGCCCCACAGACCGATACTCTCAAAAGAGGGTGGAATGGCCCCACAGAGGTGCACCCGCGTCGCGGGAGTCCCAACTGTGCGTCGCCAGAAGTCGGCAATCGCGCGGTGCTTCCCCTGCTCTGCCAAATCTTTTGCCCCGGCGACACATCCCGCCCTGGCGGCGCGCTGTCCGCCGCAGGGCGGCCGCCAGGAATCGGCGGCCAGTCTCCATGGCCGTGACCGCCGCCAACACCACCACATCCCAGACACATTGCTCCACGGGCGGCGGGGGCTCTGCCAGCCAAGTATGCGCTCTGCGCAACCCCGCCCCGAGGCGAGATTCCACCGGCCCCACCACCACCTGGGCCACCCGACACGACCAAAACTCGTGCTGGCGGGAGATGTCTCCCCTCCCGCCTTCCACGGGGTACCCTCGCACCCACCGCATCCACACCGCGCCACCCTCGCGTCCCACATTATTATTGAGGATGTTACAGCGGACCCCGCGGGTCATCGGTGACAGCCAACGGCGACAGCCGAGACCTCTTCACCATACACTGCCTAAACGAACTGGCGCCACCAAGGCGCTCCGGACAGGCTCCACAAGTGCACCGAAAAACACTCCCCGGGCCTACACTACCAGGGAACCACCCCGTTCCTAAGAACCAACCATGGCAAGGGATAAAGCCCGCTCAGGGGGAGTTAGCCACCAGGGCGCCCCTTATAGCGAACCACCACCCCAACCAAGGCGGGGTCACTTCTCCAGCGGTGGCCCGTAGTCTTGGAGAGCCACGGGGGCTCGCGAGCCACCATCAGGGGCCTGCATGCCCGGACGGTCCCACCGGGCCGAAAAAAACGCCCACACCTAGCGATAGCTCCACCGGGCGTCAGTGCCCCGTCCACCCGTGGCCCACTACTACTGAAGCTTCGGTTAAGAAACCTGGCTTGTCATGTCCCGCATGTCATACCATATGCAAACCCAACGAGCCCGTAGAAACCGTCGTACTCCAAATGGAGAGAACTGGCCATGATCCCGATTTAAATAGGTGGCATTGAAACCCATGTTTCATCCTGATTGGGTGGGGCGGGGCTGCGTCGCGCGGGGAAAGGCCATCACTAGCCCTGACCCGCTGCGCAACACCGCGCAAGAGCGCCGGCCTTGATCAGAGGGTACCCGCAGACGCCCGTGTACGCCAATGTCGTCGAGTACAGTTGTGACACCCAAATACTGCCATCCACATCGGATGCAATTACCGTACGTTCACCAGCCTTGGTCCCACGGGGGTCAGCTGGCACTGCCCCTGCGTCCATTGTCCCACGGGGGTCAGCAGGCACCGCCCCTGCGTCCCAGGATTGAACGGGTTCCAGACCTCCAACCCCCCGCAAACACACAACCGCATCTCCAGCGGCCGCACGGAGGCGATGGATACACCCTGACCTCCAGGGTGTGAGCGACCATCCTCTGCCGGGGAGCCGCTTCCTCAGCGCCCACGCACACGCCGCACCAGGCCTTCGATCCCTCAAACACGCTCATCCAGCGGCGGCACTACCCACGTCTGCTTCAGCTTCTGCTGTAGGAGCAACCCGACCATCTCCTGCTGGACCGCGCGCTCATTCTCCTCGCCGCCGCGTCTACGCACGTTCCGCAGCCCTGTCCATGCTTTCGCAATGATACGTTCGTGGGGTGGGTTCGGGTTTCTTGCAGGAAAGCCAGGTGGGCCCTGGTGCGCGTAGTGGGCAGTAACAAACGACCAAGACCAAAGTAAGAAACGAACGCGGACGCGCATTGGGGAGCATCATCATCGGCTTCTCGTCATTGAGCTTCGTCGTAATCGTGCTCTCGTAATGCCCCACGTGGCTTCCCTCCGGCAGGTTTCCCCGCACCCACTCCCGGATCACGAGGATCCTCCCCCGGGCTCTTCCGCGCCGCCACCGCCACCGCCGCCAGTCCATCGGGCAGCCCTCCGCAACCAGCCAACGCAGCAAAAGTCATCGGCTGAAAGCGCAATTGCACCTTTCGTGTCGTCGCTCATGCGACCCCTGCGCTTGGTACGACCAACGCCCGTTACCGACCTACCAGATGGGAATTGACGCTTTGCAGGACCACAGGATGTCATCCAAGTTTGTCTGGGCGCTGCCCCGAAGGAGTTGGGTACCGTACTTCGTGTCGGGTACTCGAGTTCAACCTTCCAGAGTTTTTAATCCGAAACCATCAGAAGGGCGCGAGTTCCTCCACGGGGCACGTTGCGACGTAATTTTGATCAAAAGTTGCCTTCATCGATCTGTTTGACCAGCCTGGCACGCTCCTCGTGGCCACACACAGAACCGTGCTTTACATGCTGACACCAGCCACGCCATGTACGTCGCTGTGAGCTTGGCATCGTCCTTTTCCGCCTTGCCCTAGGAGCCGCTGCTTGGACTGCCCCCTTACAGCCGTTGCTTGGACTGGTCCACTGTACCCACCTCGATGAGGGCCAAGCTGGCCAGGGTAAGGGGCCCCTGAGGTGCCGCCGCTGCGGCGGGGTCCGTGGAGCCCATGCCGGCTGTAAGCTCCGCCACCACCGGGCTGCGCAGGAAGCGCAGCGCGCTGTCCTCCTGTGGGCGCGGCAGGGAGGGTGGGGGGGGAGGGAGCCAGCAGCCAGGTAGAGCTGGAGTGGGAGCGGTGGCCCGAGGGAGGCGTTCGCGCAGCGGTGGGTGGGAGGTAGCGGTGCAGCCACAGCCATCAGTCCATCACGGCTTGGGTTGCGATGCGGAGGGCCACAGGGGCACCGGATGGTAACCGGGATAAGCGCCAGCGACTCGCCGACTTGGTCTTAAACTATCGCGTATCCGGACCCTGATCATCCCTGCATTCCCATCTTCGACCAGCGCCGCGCCCAGGGGGCGACACGTTTATCAGCAAATCGTACCCTTAAACGGAAAGCTCTTCGTTCTGTGGTCCCGTGCCCCGACCACGCAGCCCCCTCGCTCCTCATACACATGCACGCACCTGCGGGAACCTGGCCATCCACATGTACCTTGGCTCCAGGGACATGACGTCCACACCGCATGAGACCTGCACGCTGTTGGCTGCCATCGCGGACCGCTGCAGCCGAGCCACCACCTCCACCACCGCCGACACCTGCTCCGGAGTCCCCGGCGCTGCCGCCGCAGCAGCACCCGCCCCCGACGGCTGCAGCACCATCACGAGGTCCACGCCGACCTCGAACGACAGCCCGCGCTTGAACAGCGCCTCCATGTCGTTGGGGACCAATACCTGCGCGCGGCGGCGGGGCCAGGAACGGTGCGTGGTGGAGGGCGTACTTGGTTGCGGTGCCTCCCTGCTGCTAGGTGAGCGTCATTGCCAACAGCAGGCCCCAGTGATCGATACGTAAGCATCTCAAACCACGGGCCGCCATTCCTGCGCCTCCCCATATGCGCCTGCGGTATTCCAAGCTTGCCTTCATGGCTCGCCATCAGATGCGGTCACCGCCCAGAGGAACCGCACCTCCGGGGCAAGCGCCCTCTGTGGCGCGAGGGTGAGGCCCCGGTAGCTCCCTCAGGCCTCAGGCCGCGGCGCCCGACTCACTTTCCAGAGGGACAGTGTCACAGCGCCGCTGCCCAGCAACCGCGCCTTGGTGTCCGCGAAGGCCGGCCCTGCCACGAAGCGCTCGGCCTGCGCCTGGGAGGAGAAGCGGTAGTAGACCGCCGCGCGCGGCTGGTCGATGCCATCGCGGGAGGCGGACTGGATGACGGGCCCCGCACTGGCGCAGCAGGCGCCGGGTGTGCGGTACTGCAGGCTCCAGAGGGTGTCCAGAAGCTGGCACCCCCCGCAAGAGATGAGGATCAGGCCAACATCAGAGGCCAGGAAAGGAAGCAAGAGGGCCCATGGAAGACGTCAGGGGGCTGTTTGGGGCTGGAGTTGGGCCACAAGATGGTTGGAACTGCCACCGCAGCGGCAGCAGCAGTAGCAGCAGCCGTGTGGACCCTGCCGCACGCACCTCCTGCTGGTCTTCAGAGCTCTGAGCAGCGCCGGCCGAACCGTGGAGCATGACAAGGGTTTCCCACACGGGCACTGCATCCGCGCGGGCGGTGGCGCACGGTGGCCTGGCTGTGCGAGGAAAATGCGCCGATGGGTGGGAGTAAAGGTGTCTGTTTATATAATTCGCATATGGATGGTATGTTTTAGAAGGTCGAAGGGAAGCCGGCCACGCCACACTTCGCATTTCGTGGGTATGATCAGTGATGAGACGTAATCACAGCACGGTTCCCTAGTCAAGGTGTATGTGTGAACGTGTGGATAACTTGGGGCACACCCTGGTAAGAGAGTATAGGTGGAATGACCAGTTGAGTGAATGACACATTTTGAGTGTACGAGTAGGCAGTCAACCTAGCAAGGTACACGAAGCCGCTCTTCTGCTTTGCAAAACGACAGGATAGACATCATTCAATTTATTATAGTTTTTGTATGAGTGTATTTGCGACGCCAAGATAACTCAATCATTTGGCTGTGACATTGACCTCCCGAACATATGTTTGCATGCGCTAAGACATAGAATTGCTAGGCGGTCCTCGCCCTGCAATGGAGGGAGGCGAGGAAGCGGCTGGCAAGGTACTTTACCAAGCTTGGCCGCGTCCCTGGTAGCAACATATAACGTGACAAGCAAATTATGAATGCAGAGCCAGCAGCTGACGGCCGATGCGACATGCATATCATGGGTGCGCTCGAAGCTGCAGCTGGTAAGGTTGCGCATGTCGAAGGCAAAAAGGTGCTGCCGCCTCGATCATGACTGGAGGCTGTCTGTCGGATGCAGTTGCGGCCAGAAAGTCAGGATGACGGGACGGACAGCGCGGAGTGGCTGGCCAACATCTGGCAGAACGATGTGCACACCCCCATCGTGTCCACGTTCCTCATGAGCGTCAAGGCGACGCGCATGTTTGCTCTGCTAGACAACGGGTCGGATCATTCACAGCCACCAAAGCTGCTGTTGACACTGGACGTCCCAAAGCACTACGAGCAAGTGAGTGTCCTGTCATACGGCCGCTGTGTGGGCCGAGCCGCGGTTAGCAGCTGTGCTGGAGATTGAAGGGGGGGAGGTGGGGAGATGGGGGTGACCCGCAAGGGACGCTATCTCTGGAATGGTAAGCAATCGAAAGGCTTACAGCTGTATACGACATCCAACGGGGTGACCTGCTTGGCTTGCGGAGGGATGGTCCCTCATGCGGGCTACGGGCCCCGCGGCCACCGCGAAGAACTACCCGCGCAGCACAAGCAGTTGGACCTGCCGTACGACTGGTGGGGCGCTGCAGACAGCTTCCATGCGACGTAAGGCAGGGGCTCGGCAAGGACCAGGCAGAATGGGGCCCCCGCGCCGGAACACGCTGGAGCTCTCTGGTGCACGGTCATCACCGCATGGCGGTTGTGGAGGAAATCGGGCCTGGGCAAACCAGCAGATGGCGGCCACCACGGGAAGCTCTTGGAGGACGCGCATGCCGGAGCCTGGGCCACCCTGCGGCACCTGCCGCCCATGTCCCCGTCCCTGGCCCGTGCCGGGCACAGCCGCAGCCGGGAAAGCGTGTGAGCAGCGCTGCACCTTTACGCGCGGCGCATCGGGCGCTAGCTTCTATGAATGCGCAGCTACTGCCCTGGCGGCCTGGCTGCTGTCGCCGAAGGGGGAGGGCGGGGGCTGCAGAGCCCAGCCCGGGCGCTTGCAGCTGCTCGCTATCACCCGCAGGCCCAAGCACGGGCACATGGAGACTGACAGTGACGGATGCGGCCCTGCACAGCTGCACGCGCCGATAGGGTCCGCCCGACGGCGCACTTCGCAGCCGCACCGGCGCTACGGATCATGCGACTCGCCCAACCGCCCTTCTGGTCGCCCGGCCCGCCCTCTGACCCACCCGTTCCGACCCTGCCCCTGTGTGCCGCCGCTTATCAGTGACACCCTTCCCCCGGTCCGGATTGCGGCTAAGCAGACCGCTCGCATCATATGCATCCTTCACATTCCCAGAATTACTGAAAGCGTTACATGAAGAAAGCGTCTCGTGGTGGATCCTATGCCCCGACTGGGCGGCAACCGGCTCTGTCCCGGGAGCTGCACTCCGTAATTGCTGAGTCTCCGCCGCACCGCGCACATCCCGCCACGCTGCGCCCCATGCCGCACGCCGCGCACGGGCTGCACCCCTCCGGCCGCATGCGCGCAGATGATCTACTTTGTGCGCGACCCCAGCAAGTTCGTGACGCGCGACAACGTTAGCACCGTGATCTTCTTCGGCGTCATGCGCGGCGATGACCCGCTGCACTCGCTGCTCAAGATCATGCACGGGCTGTACGTGCCCGTGGTGGTGGCCAACACCAGCTGGCCGGAGACCGTCAAGAGCGACTTCACGGCGCAGATGCACAAGTTCATGGCCAACCTCACGGAGACGGTGTACGAGGTCAAGGGGAAGACCATCCTGTACATCCCGCAGGTGGGCGGGTGGGTGACAGCGTTGGCGGGATTATCGGACGGGGGGAGGGCAGAAGGCGAGCGGTGTCGTTTGCCCGGGGTCATCCTAATGTGATTATTGCGATTATAAAAATACTTGATTCTGTATGCGGCCGCCTCCCCCGCGACCCTCCCCTGTCCCCCCGCAGGAGGACCTCCGGGACCCCAAGGCGGCCGCTAAGCAGAAGGACCTGGTGCAGCGGCTGGAGTCCACCATCATCCACTGGACTCGCCAGGTGGGATCCCGGGGCCGGGCGGGTCGGGCGAGGCAAGCAGCAAGGGGGGAGAGGGTGTAGGCAGGGCGAGTCGTGTTTCCGGTGCAGCGGCTGCATCAATGGACCTCGTTCATTTGTAAGGCAGCCCGCAACGGGACATCGGGACATCTGCGGCTCCAAGTCGCCATAGACCCGCGATCGGCCCGCGGCGCCGGGAGGGTGCGACCAACGAGTGCACCACCTCGCTTCCCGTGTCCTAATAATCTTTCAATGACCTGCCTGCCCCTCCCGCCCGCCCGTCCCGTCCCGCCCGCCACGCTGCCGCACATGCGCGCGCGCGCGTCAACAGGTCAAGGAGCTGCTCAATCAGCAAGACGCCGTGGACGCCTCCGAGCAGGCCGGCCCGCTGGCGGAGATCGAGTTCTGGCGGGAGCGCTCCGTGGACCTGTCGGGCATCCGCGCGCAGCTGGACGACGCCGCGGTGTCCTCCATCGTGTCGGTGCTCGAGTACGCCAAGAGCTCCTACCTGGCGCCCTTCCTCTCGCTCCGGAACCTGATCCACCGGGAGGCGGTCGCCGCGGAGGACAACCTCAAGTTCCTGCTGTGCCTGGAGGAGCCATGCAAGCAGCTGGCCGCCGCGCACCCGCAGGCCATCCCGGGGCTGCTGCCGCCCATCCTGAACTGCATCCGCATGGTGTGGAACCTGTCGCGGTTCTACAACACGCCCGAGCGTCTGACGGTGCTGCTGCGGAAGCTGTCCAACGAGATCATCAACCGGTGCTGCTCCGTGATATCGCTGGCGGACGTGTTCTCTGGGGACGTGGATAACGTGATGACGGCGCTGAGGCAGAGCATGGAGGCGGGTGCGTGCTGGGCGGCCCGGGAGGCGGGAGGGACAAGTGGTGGCTGCGTGGGTGGGGGGCCTTGGGTGCGGTTCCGGTGTTGTTGCGGCTGCTGGGGAAACGGGAGGGGTGTGGGGCTTCGGTGCAGCTGCAGGTTGGTCGGCTGCGACTTGCCAAGTGCCAACTACCTCGTTGCCATTTCCGCTTGATTACACCCCCCCGTCCCCGGGAAGCATCAGTCCTGACCCCACTAATTCCGTGACATGAATCACAAAAGATGGGGACGGAGTAAGCCACAAGAGAGGATTGCGCATCAATAGAGGTATGGCTTTCCTCGGCGCTCGGCGAATCAGGGCGCATCACAGACGCACCGACCCGCACTGCGACACTCGTGGCAATCCCGTCCCGTGGCCCCCTGTCCTGGGGGTTCTTTCACCGCAGGTGAGCGGTGGAAGGAGCTGTACAAGCGCACCGCCGCCGCTGTGGCGGTCCGCTCCCCGCGTCCCTGGGACTTCGACATCTCGTCCATCTTTGCGCACATCGACGCCTTCCTGCAGCGCTGCAAGGACCTGCTGGAGGTGGGCGCGGCGGCTGGCAGGGAGGCGGTGGGGTGGCACTGGGGCCTGGAGTTACAGGGGCTGCGACTGGCGTGGGCGCCGTCAACGGGCGGGGCGGAGGGCGGAGCTGGCAGGGTCCTCGCGGCCCCGTGGTGCAAGGACATGGCGATCAATTTGGCCTGACCATCCGGTGGCTCATGTCCTGCTGCGCCAGCAGCGCCCCCAGCGCACTCACTCATGCGTCCTACGTGCTGCCGTACCCGCTGTACGACCGCAGGTGTGCGAGGCCCAGCTGCAGTTCGCGCCGCGCACGCCGATGCCAGTGTTTGGCGGCACGTACGGCCCCGAGGTGAAGAAGAGCATCCTGGACATCCAGGAGTCGTTCCAGGGGCTGGTGCGCGTTCTCAAGAGCCTCACCTACGACATCCTGGACGTCAAGGCCACCCGGTGCGGGGCGGGACGGGACGGGACAGGGCAGGACGGGGTTAAACTGAAAAATGAAAGAAAACGGGGCAGGGTCATCTATGTACCAAGTGCGACAGAGAACCCTGCGCGCATGACTCCTCAGCAGAAGCAGCAGCAGCCGCCTCCGGTGGGTGACCCATGGCGAAAAGGAGCCTGCTGTCTGTGAGACGGTCTCGTGCTACCACCGTATTGGCGCCGCCACTCAATCGCTCGCCGAGCCTGGAAATGCAGTCGGGCGCATGGCCGGCCTTGGTATCCTCCAAGCCAGCTGAACGGCCCCGGCTCTGGCCCCGGGGTCGCAGGTGGCATGACGACTTCAACGCCTTCAAGAGCGGCGTCAAGGACCTGGAGGTGATGATGGCCAACGTCATACAGCGGGCCTTCGACACGCAGCCCTGCCTGCTGGCGCGCGGGGAGCTGCTGGAGGGCTTCCAGGTGCGGGCATGAACGGCGTGGCATGACATGCCGGGCATGCTGCTTATGGGGCTCGGGTTGGGGGCCGGACGGCGTCACTGGGCTGGTTGCTCGCTCTGCAGCCGACGCAATTTAGGGACTCAGCGGCGTCTAACAGAGGGCGCGGCGAGCGCGGGACCAGGTACCGCATCCCTGCCTTGTCGGTTACATCAGAAAGGCAACGGCGCTGCCTGTTGCATCCTGCACCGCCCGCAGGCCATGGCCAAACGCGACTTCATCCGCCGCTTCGTGGAGAAGAAGACCGTCGAGTTCTTCGGCCTCTTCATGGCGGAGATCAACACCGTCAAGAAGCTGTTTGACGCGGTCAAGCGCTCGCAGCCCAAGAGCCCCATCCTGCCGCGCTACGCGGGCCTGGCCAAGTACGCCATGAACCTGATGCGCCGCCTGGAGCAGAGCCACAAGGTGGTGTACCTGGTGCGGTACACGCTGCCGCAGGTGGCTGAGGCGGCCGAGGTGCTGCAGCAGTACGAGCTGGCCCACCAGGCCATCGAGCAGTACATCGCCAACACGCACAACGAGTGGTTTGGCACCATCGAGAGCTCGATCGCCAAGGAGCTGCAGACGTGCCTGTTGGTGCAGGACAAGGCGTCGGGTGGGTGTGTGGCGGTGGGGCGCGCGGGATGGACCTTCTCAACGGAAAGCGGACGCAGTGTGCGGAACTGGCTGGCAGACAGATTAAACACTGATATGGCACATGCGGGCGTGGTACATCAAGGCGAGATACGTGTCTCAGCAGTTCAGGGCAGCGGGGACACCCTCCGGTCAAACCTGCACCGGCGCAGGCTTTGTACGCCACCTTCCACGCCGCGGACGGATGCCGCCCGTGGTCCTCCCAGTCGGGCGTATGCTTCCCTCTTGATCTGACTGGGAGGAATTCCCACACCTAGGCCCTGCCTCACTGTCGCATACGGGCCCGGCCTCGCCTGGCCCCGGCCGTGGCCTGGGGCTGACGTACCCTGGGCCTCAAACTGTCTCTTGTCGCAGGCGGCCTGTTGTCTATGAACTTCCACAAGGACCTGCTGTCCATGGGCCAGGAGGTGCACTTTTGGGAGCGCATGCGCCTGGCGGTGCCGCTGGTGGCCATGGAGATCAACGCGCAGCGCGAGAAGTACCGCGTGCTGCGGGACAACATCCTGATGGTGGTGCGGGACTACAACAAGGTGCGCAGGAAGGGGGACTGGGGCTGGGGGCCTGTGGCTGGGGGTGCTGCGTACGGTTAAGGCACCGGGCCTGGACCACCAGGCGGCTAGTGGTGCCGCTGCTGTCAAAGGATGCAAGGCGCGTTCGCCCCGATTCGTCCACGTGACTCCGGTCAGTGCTGCCCTGAGCGTGATGGACACAACTTCCGATATCCTTCATTTACCTGTCTGCCGCTTACGGTATCCAGCTATCCACACAAGGTCATTCTTATGTCTTAACCATGTGTACGTTCTTTCGATCTTTACCAACCCAGCCCTGGCACTGGCCCCGAACAAAGCGCTGACCTCTTCGGCGCCCCGCATCCCGCCGCACCCCTAGATCCTGACGGCCCTGGACAAGGAGGAGCGCAAGCTGTTCCACGACCGCATCCGCTACCTGGACCGTCGCATCATGCCCGGCGTCACCAAGCTGCAGTGGACGGCCGACAAGCACGCGCTGGAGTTCTACTACAGGGAGGCGCGCAAGTGAGCAGTCCCGGGGGGCAGGGTTGGGCGTGGCATGTCAAGGAACGAATCCAACGAGGGGATAGGTCCCGACGGCCTGCATCGGCGGCCTGCAGGACCCTGACCTCGGAAGCGGCGGCCATGGATTCATGAAAGCAACGCCTTGCAGCCATGAACATATATATATATATGTATGCTTATCTGGGTCGGTTTCAATGTTTGTGTTGATCCGCCGGCCAGACTTCCTTTGTATACCCTGCCGCCCCTGTCAACGTGTCAGCGCTTTTTCACCGCTACGGCCTTCCTGCTGCGCTCCGCGCCAGGTTCTGCCGCGACGCGGATGTGGCTGTGGGCGACTACAAGGCGGCCAACGCCCGGCTGGACGCCATCTGCCGCTCCATCAGCGAGCTGGTGCTGGTGGACGTGGAGAAGAAGAAGATCTACCAGCACACCGAGTTCTCCGCCCTGCAGGAGCAGCACCATGCAAAGGTGCGCTGCGGGGCTGGCTGGGCGGGGCCTGCTGGGGCGGCCTGCCGTGCGGCAGTGACGGACGTCGCGACCGGGCGTGGACCGTGATACGACCCTGACTGAACCAGGAACAGCGCCTGGTCCAGTTTACCTCTTCCACTGGCCCGCGTGACACCGGTGTTCAGCTAGGATTACCGTATTCGCTCCACGGGGGGTGCCGTCGCCAGCGCATCGCCAATCCGATCCCGCGGCGCTTTGGCCACCCTTCCTGGCCTCGCAGATCAAGGACCGGCTGGTGTCCGCGGTGGATGAGATCCGGGAGATCATGGCGGGCATCCACCGGGTGTTTGAGCAGGACAGCGAGGAGGTGCAGCGCGAGTGGGTGCGCTTCACGCAGAAGGTGGACCGCAAGCTGGAGGACGCGCTGCGCCACGTCATCAAGAAGTCGCTGCAGGTGGGGAGGGGATGGCGCTGCTGCGGGGTCCATCCGCTGGGGCGGGGCGGCAGAAGAAGGGTGGAACGCAAATGATCCTAGGGCAGGGAAGTGTCACCGGCGTCATGTGCTTTGGTTGCGCCTCCCCGCAGCCCTGGGAGTGGCACTGCTGCGCTCTGCCCCGAGCAGGTCCCGTCCCACAGCGGCGATCCCGCTCCATCCACACCTCGGCCACCACCATACCGGCAGCTAGTGTCCGGTACGGACGGGAGCGTCTCCGCGCTGGTGTACGGTGCGTCCGTGCCCGTTCTTGGCTCCACCTGACAGTCTGAACCGCGGCCGCGCGCTGTCCTGTTCCCCCAACGCCCCTGCCCGTTGGTTCGCAGGAGCTGAGCCGGCTGCTCAACGGTGACAACAAGACGGAGGTGATGCCCATCTTCCACGTGACCATGGTCCTGGAGCGCACCAACCGGGTGGAGCTGCGGCCCACCATCCAGGCGCTGTTCGACACCATCAACTCGGTGGCCCGCAACCTCATCGTGGTGCTGCAGTCGGTGCCGCGGGTGGCCATGCAGCTGACGGACAAGCAGCGCCGGGACATGGAGGTGCGGGCGCGGGAGAGGGCGGGGGAGGGCGTGCGCAGGGCGGCTGCCGCGCCTGTAAATGGTGTAGGAGGCATTGGTGGTGTTTGTAATTGTGATCAACATGACCGCTTCGTCCCCACCGCCGCCGCCGCCGAATCCGCAGGAGGCCGGGCTGCCGCCGCCCAAGCCGCTGCCCACGCTGTACGAGACCATCAGCCAGGACGAGGACGCGGTCCTGAGGACCATCATGCAGATCACCTCGGGTGAGCGGCGACCAGTCTGCAGCGCAAGGGGGAAGTGTTGAGCCGCTCTGAAACGGTGTGCGCGTGTGATGACCAACACGCATACAACACAATACAATACAATGCCGTTTTTTAACTGGCTTTCATAGCGCACTGCAGCAAAGCGGGATGTCCTCATATGAATTCATGCCGCCTGCGGCGGCCAATGTCCGCTGCTACTGTCCTGTGCTGCCCTGTTCTGGTGTGACCCGCCAGGCATCACCTCCGTGATCGACAAGGTGCAGTCCTTCCTGACCTACTGGGAGAAGAAGTACAAGCACGTGTGGGAGGCGGACCGGGATGCGTACATCCGCCGCTACGAGAAGGCGCAGAAGCCGCTGTCCTCCTTCGAGGCCGACATCACGCGCTACCTGCAGGTGCGGCTGCTGCCTGCGGGTCCCAAACTGCGGCATCGCCATGCCATGGGAGGCGGCAGTCGCTCGCAGTCCCAAAAGATGTCCCAATCGTCCTGCTACTGGCCCGTGTCCCCTGCCCTAGTTGTTGCTTTGCGTTGCATGTGCGCACGTAGCTGCCATGCCTCGCGCTTAGTATGAATGGACATGCGTTATCTGCTCATCTCTCTTACTCGCGTACCGCCCCCGGCGCCTCCCGCGATGTGGTTATGCCCCTTGACAGTGCATCGAGGAGATCCGCGGCGAGGACGGCGCCACAAACATGCGCTTCCTGCGCATCGACTGCGGCCCGCTGAAGCAGACCTTGGTCGGGCACTGCGAGGCCTGGGTGGCCAAGTTCACCGGGCTGCTGGGCCAGCTGGCGCTCACGGAGCTCAAGGCGCTGCACGCCTACTTCAAGTGGGTGCGGCCCAAGGGGCGAGGGGGAGAGAGTGAAGGCATGAACCCAGGACTTGGTTACGGGAAGGGGCAGGAACAACGGGGCGGTGTCTCGGCCCCTGACGAACACACGGAAGCGCCGCTCGCGGGCCCCCCCAGACGCGCGGACGCCATCACTGTCTGGAGGGCGCGCAGCAGATATCTTACCAACCTGCAGTCTTACCGCGCGGGCTTTGCGTGTAACTCGCATTCCATGTATTAAAGCGCCCCGGATGCTGCGCGCGCCTGCCAACGCCTGTCCTTCACCCGCCCGGCCGCCAACGCCTGTCCTTCACCCGCCTCCCTATCGCTTCTTTACAATCATCCTCTGCCCCCTTCCTCCCAGGGAGTACCGTGAGGCGCTGTGCGTGGCGCCCGCCTCCCTGGAGCAGCTGGCGGAGCTGGTGGGGCTTCACCGCCGCCTGGCCGACGAGCGGCGCCGAACAGAGGGCCGGTTCGAGCCACTGCGTGACAAGTACAAGCTGCTGGAGCGGTACGAGGTGGGGGCCAAGGAAGAGGAGGCGGCGCTTCTGGAGCAGCTCGAACCAGCGTGGAACGCCTTCCAGGTGAGTGCGGGTGAGGGTGTGGGTGTGGTGAGGGACAGGCGTTGGAGGGCGAGCGTCGGCGGCTGGGTCGGCAAAGAGCAGGTGTTCGGGCACGGGGTTACCGTCTGTGCTGTGACCAAATGGTGCAGCCCCACGACTGCCGCTTTTCACGCTGGCGTCGTCCAGCCTGCAGTCTTGCTGTTCCTGAGACGTTCCTGGACGGCCCTCCATCGCCGCTCACGGTACTCGCCTCCCCGGTCAGGCGCTGCTGGACGAGACTGCCGGCAAGCTGGAGCGCTACAAGGACAACTTCCGGGAGAAGGTGAAGAACCTGCTGGACTCGTTCCTCAAGGACGTGGCCTCGCTGTGCGACGACTTCACCCGGGACGCGCCCTACAGCTCAGAGGTGCCCACCTCGGATGCGGTCGGCTTCGTCAACAGCTCCAAGCAGGCGGTGGAGGAGACGCGCAAGCGGGTGCGTGGATTGAGATCGAGTGGGCGTGGGTGGGGATGAGGAGCGAGGGGTGGGCTGGCGGGTGTCGCGTTGGGGGCTCGCGGCTTGGGCACGTCGCTGCCGTGGCTTCACCGAGGGTCGTCACTCGTCAGTACAGCGTCGATGCATCAACATGACCGTCGTGTCGGGGCGTGGTGTCCGCGAGCGCATATCCGATATTTTACTTGCTACTGCGCGATTGGACTGTTCGTGCCGTTGAGGAGACCGTTGGCGTGTAAACATCTTCTTCGCGGCCTTGGCGCTGCGGTATCTATCCATCGCGGCACTGCCTTCCGACGACCTGACCTCCCCGGCATGCCCCTACTGGCACTGCACCGCCGCGACACCCGCCCCCACGCGCAGGCTCTCGAGATCAAGAGCGGCATGGACATCTTCAACATCCCGCAGCCCCAGTACAAGGACCTGGCTGCCATGGAGCGGGACCTGGACCTGCTGGACCGCATCTGGGGGCTCAAGTCCGAGTGGGAGCACCTGTACGGCGGCTGGAAGGACGGCTCCTTTGCGGATATCAAGGTGGGCCGCCAAACCACCTTGTGTACCACCATTTGCCTTGGACACGAACTGCCTTCAGGCAGCTGGTTAACAGCGGCGATTCCGATTGACGGAGTCATGGCCGATATGTCACTGTTGCCGTTCATGCATACGACAGCCGCTCGTCGCTCACGACATGGCAGGACTGACCAGCGCATAATCACAGCAGGTTCATCTGTCCCAGAAGGCGGATCTAGACTGCATGCTTCACCGCAGGACTGAGCCGACCCGTGTGTCCGCTCCGCTCCACTCCGCTCCGTTCCGCTCCACTCCCACCCACAGGTTGACGAAATGGAGGAGGCCGCCATCCGCATCAGCAAGAACGTGGCCAAGCTGGGCCGCGACATCCGCCACTGGACCGTGTGGAGCGCCCTGAAGGACACCCTGGACGCCTTCAAGCGCACCATGCCGCTCATCACCGACCTGCGCAACCCCGCCATGCGGCACCGCCACTGGGAGGACCTGCAGGTGGGTGGAAGGTTTGTGAGCGCGCAGCGCGTGGCCGCACGGGTGGGCAAGTGGGGGGCCAGGGTTGGGTTTGCGCATTTGCGCGGGCGCGCAAAGCGCCTGGTATGTGATAAACAAGGACTCGGGTCGGGCGAGGGTGGCCAGCGGGTCGTGGGTACGTGGGTAGGGGGTGAGCAAGGAAATATGGGGGCCATTGGTTTGGGGACGCGTGGCCTGTACAAGCCGTATGCGCGGCCTTGAGACGTCATAGAAATTTTATTCCCCTGAGTGTGCTTGACCTGCCGCGCTGTTGCACTCCTGCGGTGCGCCACCCCGCCGACGGTCGGTGTCCCTCCTGTCGCCGCGCAGACCCACATCGGCATCAAGTTCGATCCGCACTCGCGGAACTTCACTCTGGACAGCGTGGTGGCGCTGCGCCTGGACCAGCACGTCGACTTCGTGGCGGAGCTGAGCGTCAATGCCACCAAGGTGCGCGGGTGCATGGCACCATGCCGGTTGGGCGTGCCGGAACTTGTGGGGCACAGGTCCAGCCGTTACACCCCGGATACGGTATCGTGGCATCGCATTGCGTTTCTGGAACGGGCACGCGGATGAGACGGGCACGCGGGCGGTCAAGGTGCGACCCGGAAACGCTCCAAGGTTGCTGTCACCAACGTTTGCGCCCGCGCGTGGCCTCCTTTCCGTCGACAGCTCCCAAGCGCGTTTCGCTCTCTTACCAGCGCTCGTGTTGACGACTGCATTCCCCGTGTGTACATGCCCGCCCCCCTCGCTCCCCTCTGTCCGTGTTCTCAGGAGCTGGCCATCGAGAACAACATCAAGACCATCGCCGCCACCTGGTCCGCCCTGGGGCTTGACATGGCGGAGTACAAGTCTACCTTCAAGCTGCGGTCCACGGAGGAGATCTTCTCCTCCCTGGAGGAAAACACCGTCACGCTGTCCACCATGAAGGCCTCTAAGTACTTCATAGTGTTCGAGAAGGACATCGCGTACTGGGAGCGGACACTCAGCCACATCTCCGAAACCATCGAGATCATCCTGCAGGTACGGTGCAGTACGGTACAGTACGGCGCATATGGCAGACGCAGCCTGCCGGCCCTTGTGGCGGTGTGGCGGTGAGGCCCCACCCATAAGCGGAGAAGTGCGCGGCGGCCTGAACCACAAACCTGGCGGCGTTGACTGTGCTCGGGATGCTCGGTGTCATTCCGTGACGTTGCGCTCACAGGTCGTCCTCTTCTAACTGGCGCGCTCCTTTGTGCTGCACGGGTTGCAGGTCCAACGCCAGTGGATGTACCTGGAGAACATCTTCATCGGCTCGGAGGACATCCGCAAGCAGCTGCCGCAGGAGAGCCAGATGTTTGACGGCGTGCACAACACCTTCATCCGCCTCATGAAGCAGCTCTACAACACGGGCAACTGCCAAAGGGCTTGCACGGCGCCAGGCCTGCTCGAGTCCTTCCAGGTGGGTAGTAGGGCCGGGGGCATACATACGGTATGTATAGGGGAAGTTGCCCAAGTTGCCCTCACCTTACCATGCCTAACCATGCAAAGTCAGAACCTGAGCCAATTTAATGGACAGGTAATTCAGTTGCCATGTTTACAAAAGCCGAAGGGGGGATGCCGCCCTGTGTCGTGCGTCGTTGATGGTGCTATGATGGTCCAGCGTGAGCCTGGACAACACTTAACGAAACGTTTTGTGTTTGAACAATCACTTTTGTGGCGCAGGACATGAACACCAAGCTGGAGCGCATCCAGAAGTCGCTGGACAACTACCTGGAGAACAAGCGCCAGCAGTTCCCGCGCTTCTACTTCCTGTCCTCGGATGATCTGCTGGAGATCCTGGGTCAGGCCAAGGACCCGCTCAACGTGCAGCCGCACCTCAAAAAGTGCTTCGAAGGTGGGATGGGTTGGCTGCGCGTCGCCGGTGTATGAGTGCAGGGCCCCTTAGGGCCCCTTAGGCACGCATCGCGTGTGCTCATGTGCCGTGATGCTACCTAGTACCTACCCCTTGACAAACACGACGGGATCTGGGGGTCAAGCACGTCAGTGCGGCTACCGCTGTACAATTATGTGAGCCGGTCTCATTTCCCATTTTCATGCACGCCGCATCTTCGCTCGTGCACCTCTTGTCTGGCTTCGTCGACCTCCGCAGGCATCAAGAAGCTTGACATGCACCTGCCCGGCGACGACCGCAAGCAGACCGTCAGCGTGGGCATCACCTCACCGGACGGCGAGTACCTGCCTTTCGCGAACCCCGTGGTGACGGAGGGCCGGCCGGAGGAGTGGCTCAACCGCGTGGAGGACGCCATGTTCCTCACCACCAAGAAGCACCTGTACAAGGTGCTGGAGGACTCCAAGGGTGAGTGAGCGCAGCGCCGCCGGGGCAAGCGGTCCTGCGATATTATCACCTGGAGTGGTACAGCACCTGTCCGTGCCGCTCCTTTACGGACCTCATCGGCCCTTTTTCGGGCTGTCCATCTGCTTGTGACACGCATTCCGCTGACCTACCTCATCCCTGCCGTCCTGACGTCCGCAGTCCAAAAGAAGGAGAAGTGGGTGAAGGACAACCAGGGCCAGATGATCATCACCGCGGGCCAGATCGTGTGGACGCACGAGTGCGAGAAGGCGCTCTCGGAGCAGGACAGCGCGCGCAAGAACCTCAAGCTGCTCAAAAAGAAGTGGATCAGCTACCTCAACAAGCTCACCACCGTCACGCGCTCCAAGCTCAACAAGATTGAGCGCAACAAGGTGGGTGGGTGCGCAACTGCCCCGGCGCCCGCGTCAATGAGAAGAGCCTCGAATGCCCTGGGCTCGCTCGTGGTGGTCCTTCAGCGCCCGAACCACATCGGTGGCGGTCACCGATGCGTCACCCTCTAGGTCCTCTGGAATCGGCTTCAATAATGATTACTGTGCAAGGAGCCGCACGCACGGGCTTGGTCAGCCCGGCTGCATTCTTTGAGAGGGACGGAGAGGGGGCTAGGTGCGGTCGGGGAGCGGGGCAGCGGGCATCGCTGTGGACGGCCAATCCCAGGGGCACTGCATTGTGGCCCCTTGGCGATCCCACCATGTGCGTTCGTGTCGCCCCTCCGGCGTGTGTGCAGGTGGTGGCGCTCATCACCATCGAGGTGCACGCCCGCGACGTCATTGAGAAGCTGGGCAAGGCCAACTGCACGTCGGCTAACGACTTCGAGTGGGTCAGCCAGCTGCGGTTCTACTGGGACCGTGAGAAGAACGACTGCATCGTCAAACAGGTGCGGGCATCGGTGACGAGAGGGTGCGGCAGCAGGGGTTGAGGTAGAGGAGGCTATATATTTTTACCCTGGGCAGCACTGCCCGGAGCATCGAAATCCCGACAGTCCTCTGGTGCGCTGGCGTGAGTGCAGCATCTTCGCCATGCGAAGGACGGCAGGTGTTAAGTGCGGTTCATTTCTGGTGCGGGGAGGGCCGCCAATACTGTAGCCCAAACCGTCCGATGTCGGCAGGTAGGGGCTGTCGCAGTGATGGTCACCACGCCCGCCCCACTTTCCTCGTTGTGCAGGTGCTGTCTGTGTTCTACTATGGCTATGAGTACCAGGGCAACAACGGCCGCCTGGTCATCACCCCGCTCACGGACCGCTGCTACATGACGCTGGGTGGGTCTGCAGGCACGGGGCGCTAGGGGTTTACGGACGGATGGGGACGTGTACCTGTTCTTGATCTGTCTCCGCCCTTCAACTGCTTCCATGAGTACTGTTTACGTCTTTAGTAGTACGTCAAGGTGCACCCCGTGGAGACGTGGATATCCCTGTCGCTTCGCTGTACCTCAGGTGCGGCCATGTTCACCCGCCGCGGCGGTAACCCGCTGGGGCCCGCCGGAACGGGGAAGACCGAGACCGTCAAGGACTTCGGCAAGGCGCTGGCCCGCTACGTCATCGTCTTCAACTGCTCCGACGGCGTGGACTACAAGATGACCGGCAAGATGTTCAGCGGCCTGGCGCAGACGGGCGCGTGGGCCTGCCTGGACGAGTTCAACCGCATCGAGGTGGAGGTGCTGTCCGTGGTGGCCACCCAGATAGCGTGCGTCATGCAGGCCATCAAGGAGTCCAAGAAGCGCTTCCTGTTCCTGGGCCAGGAGATCCGCCTCAACCCCTCCTGCGGCATCTTCGTCACCATGAACCCCGGCTACGCGGGCCGCTCCGAGCTACCCGACAACCTCAAGGTGCAGGGTGGAGGGATGGGGGGGTTTCTGTGGGCGATAGGACGCCCGCCTGCCGCTGCCGCTGCCACGGAACGCTGACCAGCCGGCTGCCATCGACATGGTAGACACACGTACACCAACGAATGCCTGGCAAGGCAATGGGAGAAGCTTCGGGACTGCCTGATTTTGGCTTCTCTTGGCATCTCCTATTACGCAGCGTAGTTGGTGCATGGAATGGCCTCGAGGGTCGTCCGGCGCCTCTTGAGGTCGGTTTCGGGCGCCCTTGCATACCCTCCTTCGCTCCCTTCCCCCATTTTCTCCCTCCCCCACACCACGCAGGCCATGCTCCGCCCCGTGTCCATGATGGTGCCCGACTTCACCCTCATCGCCGAGATCATGATGTTCAGCGAGGGCTTCTCGTCCGCCAAGGTGCTGGCCAAGAAGATGATCGCCATCATGGAGCTGTCGCAGCAGCAGCTGTCCAAGCAGGACCACTACGACTACGGCCTCCGCTCCTTCGTGATCCCCATCGCGCGCGCCGCCGGCTCGCTGAAGCGCCTGGACCCCGACGGCAGCGAGGAGGTGATCCTGTACCGCACCATGCTCGACCTGATCAAGCCTAAGCTGGTCTACCTCGACCTGCCGCTGTTCATGGCGCTGCTGTCCGACCTGTTCCCCGGCGTGGAGCTGCCGCCGCCCGACGGCGGGTCCCTCCGTCGCGCCATCGAGGCTGAGCTGCGGGAGGCGAACCTGCAGGTGCGGAACGGAGGGGAGGGGGAGATGGCAAGGGGCGGTGGGAGAAGGTCGTGGTCAGGGACGCGGTGGGAAGGCCCCGCGTGCAAGCGTGACGGACTGAGTCCGCGCTTTGCAAGGCGCAGGGCGGGCAGGCATGGGTGCGGCTGTGGGCGCGGGTGTGCGGGCAGGTGGAGCAGCGGACGCTGCGCGGGTGAGGCCATGCAGGTCGCCATTACCCATTGGTTGAGATCGTGTTGCGGAGGCCGATTCCCGTCATGCACCACCGCCTCTTGCTCTTGCCCCTCTCACGATACCGCCTTGTCCGGGACCCCGTCCCGTCCCGCCCCCAGATCGTGCCCGAGTTCGTGACCAAGATCATCCAGGTGTTCGACTGCAAGGTGGCCCGCCATGGCAACATGTTGGTGGGGCGCACCGGCTCGGGCAAGAGCGAGGCGTGGAAGTGCCTGCAGCGGGCGCTGGGCCGCCTGCGCAAGGAGGAGCCGGAGGACGAGCGATTCCAAAAGGTACGGACGTGCCGGGGATGATGTGCCTGTCTCCTGTGCGTCCCAGCGCGGGCGTGTCTGGCCTGGAGGTAATCAGTGCGCGGTCGTCAATGCATATCTCACGGGCTAGCCGCGACCCACCTACCTGCCTACTACGGTAGTAGATGTACTCTACCATGGTTAGTACAGGTAAGATGCGGCTGTTTCCTGATCCACGTGCGCAGGTCCACGTGCACACCATCAACCCGCTGGCGCTGTCCAACGACGAGCTGTACGGCTGCTTCGAGGCGGCCACCCACGAGTGGCAGGACGGCGTGCTGGCGCGCATCATGCGCACCGTGTGCAAGGACGAGAGCTCCGACCAGAAGTGGATCCTGTTCGACGGCCCCGTGGACACGCTGTGGATCGAGTCCATGAACACCACCCTGGACGACAACAAGCTCCTCACCCTGCTGTCGGGTGCGTCTCCGTCCCCTCGGGTGCTGGCTGCTGGGTCCAGGGCTGCGGGCCGGCCGTGCCTGGGACACGCACTGTCCGGGCGTGACCGGGTTTCTCTCAAGCCCGTTTTGCTTGCCGTAACCCTCTCTTTCTGGGCTCGGCTCCGCTGTGCAGCAGCGTCAGTGTTGACGCGGCCGCCAGCCTCTTACAAATCGCCTCGCTTGCAAACGATCCCGACTGTGCTCCGCCTCCCCCGCCCGATTTCGCCACCCCTAGGCGAGCGCATCGCCATGACGCCGGCGGTGTCGCTGCTGTTCGAGGTGGAGGACCTGTCCCAGGCCTCCCCGGCCACCGTGTCCCGCGCGGGCATGATCTACCTGAACGTGGAGGACCTGGGCTGGCGGCCCTTCATCACCAGCTGGCTGGCGGCCAAGGCGGCGGCCCCGGGCGCGGAGCCCGCCATCCTGGACACGGTGGCCAAGCTGGTGGACAAGTACATGGAGGCGGCGCTGGAGCACAAGAGGCTGCTGTGCAGGTGGGGGGAGCAGCGGGGCTGGGCGGCGGATGGACGATGGGCCACCGGCAGAGCAGCGTCGGTCGGCGGTGGCAGCTAGATTGCTGGGGCTCGATGTGCAGTCTGTGTAAAAGTGTCTGTACCTGCATGCGGTCGTTCTCGCGAGCGCACAAAGCTGTCATGTTGATTAAGGAATACCTGAAGGAAGACGGGGCGATGGGGCGGAAGCCCTGTGTGTTCATCATGCCTTGCTGATGTCCCACTCGATCGCCTCCTCAACCCCCTTTCGCCTCCCCGCGCGGCCCCCACCAGGGAGCTGGTGCCCACGGATCGCCTGTCCTGTGTGCGAGCCTTCACGCGCCTGTTCGACGCGCTGGCGGTTCCGGAGAACGGCGTGGGCACCATGCCGGTGGAGGAGGCGCCCGGGCCCGGCGGCCCCGGTGGCGCCAACAAGGGCACCGCGCCCACCACGCCCGCCACCACGGCGGCGCCCGCGGACGACTCGGGCAGCGGCGGCAACAGCCTGGTTGAGATGTGGTTCCTGTTCTGCCTCATCTGGGGCATTGGCGGGCCGCTGGATGAGGACGGCCGCAAGAAGTTCGATGCCTTCATGCGCGAGATGGACACTCGGTGAGAGGGATGGGCGGGGAGCAAAGGTTGCCGCAGTGGGATGAGGCCCGGTTGGGGAGACCACTGGCCTTGCTGTCCGCCAACCAAGAAAGCCTCTACCGCGTCTGCAGGCGCATCTCGGTTCTAGGTGTTGCCCTTCGGGGACCCGTCCCCAAGAGTTCCTCTCCGCCTCTACCGACCGCGCCGCTGCACCCGCACCCGCACCCGCACCGCCTGCTGCCCCTCCCTGCCGCGTCCTTCCTCCTCAGGTCCTCACCGACCTCCCCGCCGGAACCCTCATCGCATGCTCTCCATCCTCCCTGCCTCCCTGCCTCCCCCTTCCGCAGGTACCCAAGCGCCGAGACGGTGTTCGAGTACTTCGTGGACCCCAAGACCAAGGCCTGGCTGGCCTGGGAGACCCGCCTCACCGGCACCTTCAAGCCCAGCCTGGACCAGCCCTTCTTCAAGATCCTGGTACCCACGGTGGACACGGTGCGCAACCGCTTCGTGGCGAACGCGCTGGTGCGCGTCTCGCAGCACACGCTCATCGTGGGCAACGTGGGCGTGGGCAAGACCATGATCGTGGGCAGCCTGCTGGAGGGGCTGCCCTCGGACCGCATGAGCCACGTAACCATCAACTTCTCGGCGCAGACCTCGTCCAACAGCCTGCAGGTGGGTGACGGTGATGCCAAGTCACAATACCGGTATAGAGCTTTGCCCGCTGTCACCGGATGAGCTTCGTTGCTATAGCCAATCTTGAGGCTGGGGAGTTGGGGCGCAGGCTCGGATTCGCGGAGGCGCGAAGGGCGGGCGCGTTGCCATGAGCCAGTGGCTACGACATTGGGGTTTTTCCATGTCGTGAATGTAAGGTTAGCCGCTGCTGTCGCCGCGGCCGCGGTTTGGGGTGGCGTGGCATCGGGACTTCGTACAAGGGTTGAATGTACCGTGTATGTGGTCCCGCTCCTGTTGTTGTTCAGGACACCATTGAGGGCAAGCTGGAGAAGCGCACCAAGGGCGTGTTCGCCCCCGCGGGCGGCAAGCGCCTGGTGTGCTTCATCGACGACCTCAACATGCCGGCCAAGTCCAAGTTCGGTTTCATCCCGCCCCTGGAGCTGCTCAAGCTCTGGGTGGACAACGGATTCTGGTGCGCGGCGCGCAGTGCGGGGCTGCGGGGCTGTGGGACTGCTGCCCACAATCGGACGGGTGGCGGCCATAACGGCTCGGGAAGGGAACAGCCACGTCTGTGTTCGGTGCTGCTGCTGGACTGGTCATAGGCTGGATGGCTAGCAAACCCCGGCCTTGCGCGTGTAGGGCTTGCGCGCCTCTGCACACATGCATCTCGGCTGTGTGACATACCTGCAACCGCACACCTGCTGCCCGGTCCGGTCCGGCCCAAGAATCCTATGGCGCAGCTTAGTGAACGTTGTGGTGCCCCCGTTCGGTGCCCACCTGGCCTGGTTCCAGGTACGACCGCCAGAAGTGCGAGGTGAAGCACATCAAGGACATGCAGCTGCTGGCGGCCATGGCACCCCCGGGAGGTGTGTGCGCGCGTGTGCGTGTGTGTGTTTAATGAGAAGCCCGTGTGTATGCATGCGTGCGGGGGTAGGAGAGGGGCGCGGGGCCCGCGTACGGGTTGATACTGGGAAGGAAAGGAAACGTTTGGTCGACGTGACCACTGGCGAGACCACCCCACAAGCCCACATCCAGGCGAACACCGGTGTGATGAAGTGCAGCCAGTCGGCAGTACAGCGCTCAGTAGTAGTTCGCCCTACCTACCTACTTGCTATGGGGCTGCGGGCCTGGCGCCTGCTCCGGCGTGAGCTGCGTGTTGGATGACGTCGGTGTTCTGGGATACCTCGCCATCCCAATCTTATAAGCTGCTGCTGACAGCGCCGATTCCTCCGCGCGGCCCAACCCACGTCCACGTCCAGGCGGCCGCAACGCGTTCAGCCAGCGCATCCAGGCCTGCTTCGCCACCCTGAACGTGACGGCGCCCAACGACAACCAGCTGAAACGCATCTTCGGCACCATCCTGAACGCCAAGCTGGTGGACTTTGATGACGAGGTAAAGCCGCTGTCGGAGCCCATCACCCTGGCCACCATCGGGATCCACCGCGCGGTATCCAAGGAGCTGCTGCCCACGCCCTCCAAGAGCCACTACCTGTTCAACACGCGTGACCTGGCCAAGATCATCCAGGGCATGATGCAGGTGGGGGGGGCCGGGCGTGGGAGGGGGGCCCTGGAGTCGGGGGCCAGGTCGAGAAGCGTGTGGAGTGGGGATCGGTACGGTGGCCAAAGCGTCTTGACTCTTGGGCATTCCGTTGATGTTTGCCCTCAGCCAGTGGCGCGGGGCTGTTTGGCACGGGAACGTGCCACCGGGCGAACAAGACAGGTTCAGGTTTGCAGTCTGCAGCGGTAGACGTGGTCGGGGGCAGGACAGCGGTCATTTGGAAGCGTCACCGGCTCACCGCATGTTAGCCGCGCACAGCCGTCCCCTCCTCGCGTGTGTGTGACCCCGCATTGGCCGCATTCTCCTCCTCGCACTCCTTCTCGCAGGCGACCAAGGCCTTTTACAATAGCAAGGAGGAGGTGCTGCAGCTGTGGTGCCACGAGTGCGTGCGCATCATCGCCGACCGCATGTGGGACCACGCCGACAAGGAGTGGCTCGTACGGCAGTTGGACGAGAAGCTGGGCACCCTGTTCAGCACCTCCTTCCCCACCCTGTTCGAGGCGTACGGGGAGACCATCCCGCCCTTCGTCACCTTCATGCGCCAGGTGGGGCAGCCGGCCGGGAGGGGGCGGGGGAAGGGCGGCACACGCACCTGACCGCCGGACATGTGCGCTCGCGCCCCAGTCGGGGCGCAGCCACCTCACCGCTGGGTCTTTCCGAGGGCTACCAACCATGCTCCTTGCGTTCCGGGACATGTCGAAACTTACCGTATCTCGAGCGCATAATGACAATTTGCGCGGCGATGCGCACACAGACCGCTTGCGCGACTACACTCACAGACCCGTTGCGCTCACCTCGCCCAGCCCCGTCCCGTCTGGTCTGATCGTCCTGTCCACGCAACCTCCGACCCTGGCCCGGAGCACCCGCGAGCCGCGGTGTACGCACACCCAAACGAGCTCCCCTCCCTGCCACGCTCTCGCTCCCTCTCCCGCTGCCGTGCACCTCCTCCCAGAATGTGGACCCCCCGGTGTACGAGATGGTGCGCGACATGGTGGCCCTCAAGGACCTGCTCACCGAGAAGCTGGAGGACTACGCGCTGGAGCCCGGGCAGAGCGCCATGGACCTGGTGCTGTTCAGGGACGCGCTCAACCACGTGTGCCGCATCCACCGCATCCTCATGCAGCCGCGCGGCAACGCGCTGCTGGTGGGCGTGGGCGGCAGTGGCCGCAAGAGCCTGGCGCGGCTGGCGGCCTTCGTGGCGGAACTCAAGTGCTTCACCATCGAGATCACGAAGAACTACCGCCAGGTGCGTGTGCGGGGGGCAACAGGGGTGTGGGGGTGAGGGCGACGTAGGTGGGGCGGTCTGTCCTCCAATGTGCTCGTGTGATAGGTAAGTGTGGTGGTGGTGGCATGGTGGGGGGTTTGTAAAGGAAACTGGTGGGGCAGTGCGTGATGGTGATGTGCCGGGCTGCGAGGAAGGCCGTGCATAAGCACGTGTATGATGCACGCCATGCAGATGGTCTGCGTGAGTGTGTGCAAGGAAGGTAACAAAGGCAAGTGAAGCAGCAAGGGCTGTCGCACGTAAGAAAGGGACACGCTAGGCGAAGTCATCATTGCAGCCCTCCTTCCATCTCGTCTGACTTCCTGCCGGCCGCTTGGCCTGTGTCGGCGTGCAGACCGAGTTCCGCGAGGACCTCAAGGGGCTGTACCGCCAGGCGGGCGGCGCCAACAAGCCCACCGTGTTCCTCTTCGACGAGACTCAGGTGCGTGCGAAGGGATGCAATATGGGATTTATTTCGGAGGGATGATTAATGGGAATACAGCGTATCCCGTACACAGCCGCATGCAAGGCATGATGCGTTGGCGAGAAGCTTTGGAATACTTCATAGGACAGGCGGCCACTGGTTCGGCCAGGTCACCAGCCCGGCTGCCATGACGCGTGCGGAGAACCGCCGTGACCAACTGCTGCGTGGTGACGCATTTTCCGTTCCGGCCCCGCCTTGGCCCCCGTCTGCAGATCGTGTATGAGACGTTCCTGGAGGATGTGAACAACATCCTCACAAGCGGCGAGGTCCCCAACCTCTTCCCCAAGGTGGGAAGGGCGGGGGGAGGGGGCGTGGGGGGCTCCACCAGGGAGTCCACTGGGGTCGAGTGGGGTGCATCGGAAGCTATTGGGGGCACCACACCAGCGCTATCCAGGCACAACGCATCAATGCGCGCTGAGTGGTTGTTGTTGTTCAAGTCGTGAATACGAGCGGCGGCGGCGGCGGCGTGCAGTGGGAGACGCCCCTCAGTGGGCCGTCCATCCGGAGGGCTCTTATCCGCGTGGTGGTGCCGCCGGCGCCGCTGACCTCGGTGCTGCCGTACCATCGCCACAGGACGAGCTGGGCGGCGTGCTGGACGAGCTGCGCCCCGCCGCCAAGGCCGCGGGCGCGGGCGAGACCGCCGACGCGCTGTACGCGTACCTGCTGGAGCGCGTGCGCACCAACCTGCACGTGGTGCTGTGCCTGAGCCCCGTGGGCGAGGCCTTCCGCGAGCGCTGCCGCATGTTCCCGGGTCTGGTCAACTGCACCACCATCGACTGGTTCACGGAGTGGCCCGCGGACGCGCTGTTCGAGGTGGCGCAGAAGCAGCTGGGCGATGTGGACCTGGGCGGCGGGGACGTCAAGACGGCGGTGTGCAAGGTGAGGCGGCGGGGGGGGGGCGGAGGTGGAGGCCCCGTAGGTGTGTGTGTGTGGGGGGGGGGATGTGAGTGGGTCTTGCCAGGAGCGTGTGTAGGCGATCCGACTGTGGAAGGGTCCTTCACACTGGTTCTTCACACTGTGCGAGACGACCTCGTCCGTGCCTGCACCGTACGGTACCGGCATTCGCCGCAGAAATGCCCCTTTGCGTTTCCGCCTGACACAACCCGTCCCTCACCCTACTCGTCAACCAATATTTTCATTTTGCACGCATTCAATATGACTTTTACCGATCCCAATCCTCAATCCCAGTTCCAACTCGCAACGCCTCTCGGCCCCCGGCACCTGGCAGGTGTTTGTGACCGCTCACCAGTCGGTGGAGACCACCAGCGCCAAGATGTTTGCGCAGCTGAAGCGCCGCAACTACGTGACGCCCACCAACTACCTGGAAACGGTGCGCGGCTACAAGGACCTGCTGGCGGAGAAGCGGCGGGAGCTGGGCGAGAAGGCGGCCAAGCTGCAGGGCGGGCTGCACAAGCTGGACGAGACGTCGGTGCAGGTGGCGGCCATGAAGAAGGTGGCGGAGGAGAAGAAGGTGGTGGTGGCGCAGGCCAAGGCCGACTGCGAGGAGCTGCTGGTGGAGATCGTGCAGGACAAGCGCGTGGCGGACGAGCAGGAGAAGCAGGTGCGGCGAGGGAAGGGGGGGGCGGGAGGGCGGGGTACAGGGCCCCTGCAGGTGTGTGAGGCGCAGGTGCGCGGGGGTGATTTGGTGCAGGAGCTGGAGCCGGGTTGAGGAGCCGGGTTTCAGTGTTAGTAGAGCGGTGTTGGGAATGTGGGCATAGGGGATGATATTCGAGTCGGGATTCCCTCGGGGTGAGGCTGTGAAGGTTTGTGGGAGAGGACTTGAGGACGTGGGGACCGGGAGTGGGAATGGGAGTGTGGCCGGCTTTCGGCGGGTCCTCTGCTCTCACACACTTTCTGGGCGGTTCTGGGTGGGCTTCTCATTAAACACACGCTCTGGCTGTCGTCAGGGGGGGGGGCATGTATGGCCCGACTGACCGACCGATGGCGCGGGGCCCTGCCGTGCTGCCGGCAACCTTGTGCCCCGCCCCGCCCCACCCCAACCCCGCAGGTGAACGCGGAGGCTCAGAAGATCGGCAAGGAGGCGGAGGAGGCCAACGCCATCGCGGCGCAGGTGCAGGCGGAGCTGGACAAAGCTCTGCCGGCGCTGCGGGAGGCGGAGGCGGCGCTGGACGTGCTGACCAAGAAGGACATGTCGGAGCTCAAGGCGTACGCCAAGCCGCCGCAGCTGGTCGAGTTCACCCTCAATGCTGTGCTCACCGGTGGGTGCCCTGTCTCCGGGGGGACCTGCATGGGGTATGGGTGTGGGGTTGGGCAACTTCCTTGGGTTAGATAGGATGGGGTCGGGGCGGGTCAGGCTGAGGGGACCTCCGGTGCTGTGCTGCAGGATGGGATGGCAGCCGTGGGGAAAGACTGCGGGGGCTGCGGTTGGGAGGCAGCATGTCGTTGGAAGTCGCCCCATGTGCCATTCGCGGGACTAATTACGTAAAGCGCACCTCCTCGTGTGCCCGGCTGTCACCGACTCATCCCTTGCTCCCGCCCCACTCCCCCCCCCGGGCTCTGATGTTCAGTTCTCCGCCGTCCGCCGAACTGGGAGGAGGCGAAGAAGCGGCTGGCGGACGCCAACTTTATGCAGAGCCTCAAGGAGTTCGACAAGGACAAGCTGGACGACTCGCTGCTCAAAAAGGTGCGCGGGGGGGGGGGGAGGGAAGCGCTGGCGCCGCCGGCCTGACCCCGTGTAGGCGGGGCGGGGGCCCGCCGCCGGCCTGACCCCGTGTAGAAGGGGGGGAGCCGCCGGCCTGACCCCGTGTAGGCGGTCCGTGTGCCGCAAGCTTGTATACGTGGAGGTGCGGACACTTGCGGAAGCGCTCCCCGAGTGGCCCGCGGCGCCTCTGACCCAACCACCCATCACCACGATGCTGTTCTCCTTCGGTCCTCCTCCTCCTCCTCCTGCTCCCGCTCCTCCGTTTCCTCCTCTTCCTCTATCTCCACCGCCATCGCCCACCCCACCCTCCCCCGGCGCCGGGCTCCTCCTCAGATCGGCAAGTTCACCGCGAGCCCCGACTTCACCGCCGATAAGGTCAACACCGTGTCGGCAGCTGCCAGCGGCATGTGCAAGTGGGTCCACGCCATGGAGACGTACGGCTACGTGGCCAAGGACGTGGCTCCCAAGCGCGCCAAGCTCAAGGCCGCGCAGGACAACCTGGCCAAGAAGCAGGCGGCGCTGGCGCTGGCCCAGGAGCAGCTGGCCGTAGTACTGGCCAAGGTGCAGGCGCTCAAGAACAGGTGGGCGTGACCCGGGGCTTGGCCTGGGGCCGGGAACAGGAATATTAATTCATTACCGGCATCGGCCTGTAGTGGAGGCATGCACTCGGGTGAAGTGCTGCAGCGGTACGGTAGTTGGGAATCTGTTCTTTGCTTAACACATGAGAGGAGGCTAGGAAAGGTGTTGGTGGCGGCGCCCGCTGAGACGTCGTGTTCCGTTGTGTTGCACCTCGGCGTCCGGCGTCCAGGTACGACGAGTCCATCAGCCGCAAGCAGGCGCTGGAGGAGGAGCTGGCGGACCTGGAGGGCAAGCTGGAGCGCGCAGAGAAGCTGGTGACGGGTCTGGCGGGTGAGTGGAGTTTGGGGGCCCGGGCTGGCGTCCCCCCAACCCGTGCAATGGACAGGATGAGCCGCAGCGGCCCAGCTAATGGGGCGGAGCAATCTCCAAGCACCTGCCAGCTGTCGTAGCGCGCGAGAGTAGAGTCCCAGAACGCAAGCATCGAAATGTGCGAGGGGCTCACACGGGTTCCTGTCCCGTGTTCCCGTGTCACGCAGGCGAGCGCACCCGGTGGGAGGCCACCATCGCCGAGTACGAACAGTCCATGTCGTACCTGCCCGGTGACGTGGTGGTGGCGGCTGCCTTCATGAGCTATGCCGGCCCCTTCCCCTCCGAGTACCGGGACGAGCTGGTCAAGCACACGTGGCTGCCGCAGGTCTGTGTGTGTGGAATGTGTGGGGGTGTGTTGGTGTGAATTAAAAAAAAATGAAATTAACCCGTTGTGGGGTGTGGGCTGCGCTGGTGAGGGGACGTGGGGGCCTCAACGCAGGGACCGGGAGCGATGGGTGTTGTGCTGCTGGGGTTCACGTTGGGGAGGGTGTCGATGCGACCGGTGACCGTGCCGGCCGGCGGTCTGGACAGACATACGCATGGAACGGTGACCGCGCCTGCCTTCCATCTTGGCTCGCCTGATCGGTATGTCCCCGCGTGTTCCGTGTGCCCGTGTGCCGCTGCGGGCCGCAGGTCAAGGCGCTGAGCATCCCCGCCTCGGAGCACTTTGACTTTGCGCTGTTCCTGGCCAACCCGGCGCTGGTCCGCGACTGGAACATCCAGGGGCTGCCCTCCGACTCCTTCTCCACCGAGAACGGCGTCATGGTCACCCGGGGCCGCCGCTGGCCCCTCATGATCGACCCGCAGGTAGGCGGCCACCACACGGACAGCACAGTGTATTATTATTAGGGATGTATCAGGGGACCCCGCGAGATAACCACACATGCAAGATAGAAAGTACTCACTGCCGATGTTTCCTCAATGTGATTGTTTTCTTGTTGGCAGTGATATTGACAGTGGAGGTGACAGGACCAGCCCTCCCCTCAATGTGTGCCCCTCAATGAGCTCTGCGGTCTCCTGGGGCGTCCGTAGCCGTCCGGGGCGCCGTGTGGCGCGTCTCGTCCGCTGCGTTTCGCGGCCTCCGACTGACGTCGTCGCGCCTCGCCTGCTCCCCCCATCCGCCTTGACCCTGGTTCCCTCCACAGGGCCAGGCCAACAAGTGGATCAAGAACATGGAAGGCCGCAGCGGGCGGCTCAAGGTGCTCAACCTGCAGATGTCGGACATGGCACGGCAGGTGGAGAACGCCATCCAGTTCGGACAGCCGGTGCTCATGCAGGACATCCTGCAGGTGCGGGGCGGCTGCGGGGCGGTGGGGGGCAGCTGCGGGAGGGAAGGGGGAAGGGCGGGCGAGCGGGTTTAACGTAAGGAGACACGGAGAGGGGAAACACGCATGGGCGCCGACTGGTGGGAGCCGGTTACACCAACCGCAATCCTCAAAGCTCCAACCTTGATTCGCCAGGCTGCGACCCGGTGGATCCACTTCCTTGGGACAGACGGGGCGTCCAGGCACCACGCGCCGCCGTTTCCCCTACGATACCAGGTGCACACTAGAAGCGAGCCCCTGCCCCGGCTCCTCCATCGAACCGCAACTCCCGCAACCCCTCCGCGAAACCCCTCCGCGCCATCCGCCTGACCCCTCTCGCCTTCCTTCTCACCTCACCTCCCTTCCCGTCCCTCCCCGTCCCTTCCCGTCCCCACCTGCCCCTACCTGCCCCCCCTCTCTCCCCCCCCCAGGAGATCGACCCCATCCTGGAGCCCGTGCTGGCCAAGGCCTTCATCAAGCGCGGCAACCAGACGCTCATCAAGCTGGGCGACAAGGAGGTCGACTACAACTTCGACTTCCGGCTGTACCTCACCACCAAGCTCGCCAACCCGCTGTACACCCCCGAGATCTCCACCAAGGTCATGATCGTCAACTTCGCGGTGAAGGAGCAGGGCCTGGAGGCGCAGCTGCTGGCCACCGTGGTGAAGAACGAGCGGCCCGACCTGGACAAGCAGAAGAACGACCTGGTGGTCAAGGTGGCGGCGGGCAAGCGCACGCAGGCGGAGCTGGAGGACACCATCCTGCACCTGCTGTCCACCGCGACGGGGTCGCTGCTGGACAACGTGACGCTGATCAACACCCTGGACCAGTCCAAGACCACCTGGGAGGAGGTCAACGCGTCGCTGCTGGTGGGGACCGGGACGGGGGGGGGGCGCGGGGGCTGAGGGATGGGGCGGGAGGGCGGGTGGGGGCGCGGGACGGGGATCCGGGGAAGGAGATGGGCCTGGGAGGAGGAGCAGGGACGGGAGGCAGGGGCGAGGACGGCGGAGTGCGTGAGAAGAACGGCCGGGGGCCATCATGCGGCAACCGCGCTGGCATTGCCTTGCACGCATGGCTATGAATCTCGGCTATACTCACATGCCTGCTGGGCTCCTGTTTGCGACCTGACTAAAACCCACCCTCCCCCCCCGCAACCCAACCCAACCCAACCCAACCTAATGCTCCCCTCAGGTGGCCGAGGAGACGCAGAAGAAGATCGAGGCCGCCAGCCAGCAGTACCGGCCCTGCTCCGTGCGCGCGTCCGTGCTGTACTTCGTGCTCAACGACCTGTCCACCATCGACCCCATGTACCAGTTCTCGCTGGACGCGTACAACGACCTCTTCCTCATCTCCATCCGCACTTCCCCCAAGAACGACGTGCTGGCGGAGCGCATCAAGTCGCTCAACGACCACCACACCTACGGCGTCTACAAGTACACGGCGCGGGGCCTGTTCGAGCGGCACAAGCTGCTGCTGTCGCTGCAGATGTGCGTGCGCATCCTGCAGACCGCCAACCAGGTGAGAGGCGGGTGCGGTCTGCGGTGCGGTCCGCAAGCGAGGAGGGTAGTGGTGGTGGTGCGGCGCGTGGTACGGTACCGCAATAGAGGGGCAGTGGAGGGGCAGTGCCCCGGTGCGAACGTGAGTGAGCGGGTGTGCGTTTGAGGTCAGAGGCCTCACGCATCACCGCACCCACCTGCCTTGACACCCCAACGCGCAGCCGCCGGCGCTCTATCAGCGGGTTGGAAGACGTCTCCGCTGTTGCTTAAAACCGCTACCAGGCGACCTACCGACCGACCTGCCGACCGCCCGACCGACCTGCCCCTGCCCGTGCCCGTGCCCCTCCCGCAGGTCAACGTGGAGGAGTGGCAGTTCTTCCTGCGGGGCGGCACCGTGCTGGACCGCTCCCAGCAGCCCACCAACCCCGCGCCCGAGTGGATCAGCGAGGAGGCCTGGGACAACGTCACGGAGCTGGACGCGCTGCCCAACTTCAAGGGCATCACCTCCTCCTTCGAGTCCAACCTGTCCGAGTGGGAGACCTGGTACCGCCGCGGCGAGCCCGAGGCCTCCGAGCTGCCCGCCGAGTGGGAGTCCAAGTGCAACGAGCTGCAGCGCCTCATCCTGGTGCGCTGCCTGCGGCCCGACCGCGTCATCTTCGCGGCCACCACCTACGTCTCCAACGCGCTGGGCCGCAAGTACGTGGAGCCGCCCGTGCTGGACCTGGCGGAGACGCTCAAGGACTCGACGGCGCTGTCGCCGCTGGTCTTCGTGCTGTCGCCGGGGGTGGACCCCACCGACAACCTGCGCAAGCTGGCGGCGGAGAAGGGCATGAGCAGCAGGTGTGTGTGTGTGTGGGGTGGGGTGGGCGGCTTGGGAGAGCGACAAAGCAACGCGTGTGGGACAAGGGGAGGTGCAGGGTTGGGGGCGGGCTGTGTGGATTGGGTGTTGGCCCGGGTGCGAAGCACAGTACCGGTACATTAGAAATGTAACCAATGCAGGTGCAGGTCGGCAGTTGCCGGGCGTCGGTCCCGCCCAAGGCCCAACGCCTGCACTACCCCTGCACTACCCCCCGGTTACCCACCCACGCCACACTTCCATGCCGCCCGCCCGCCCCCCTCTCCCCCTCAGGTTCTACACCGTGGCTCTGGGCCAGGGCCAGGCGCCCACCGCCACGCGGCTGATCGAGGACGGTCTGCGCGAGGGCAACTGGGTGTTCCTGGCCAACTGCCACCTCATGACCTCCTGGCTGCCCACCCTGGACAAGATCATCGAGGCCTTCGAGACGCGCCAGCCGCACGAGAACTTCCGCCTCTGGCTGTCCTCCAACCCCTCCTCCGCCTTCCCCATCGCCATCCTGCAGCGCGGCCTCAAGATGACCACCGAGCCGCCCAAGGGCCTGCGCGCCAACCTGCTGCGCCTCTACAACTCCATCACCGAGGCCAGCTACACCCAGTGCAAGGCCCAGACCAAGTACCAGAAGCTGCTCTTCGCGCTCACCTACTTCCACTCGGTGCTGCTCGAGCGCCGAAAGTTCCGCACGCTGGGCTTCAACATCCCCTACGACTTCAACGACACCGACTTCTCCGTCTCGGACGACCTGCTCAAGTCCTACCTCGACTCCTACGAGGCCACGCCCTGGGACGCGCTCAAGTACCTCATCTCGGAGGCCAACTACGGCGGCCGCGTCACGGACGAGCTGGACCGCCGCGTGCTGGCCTCCTACCTCAACAAGTTCTACTGCGAGGACGCGCTGTCGGTGCCCGGCTACCTGCTGTCGCCGCTGCCCACCTACTACGTGCCCGAGAACGGCCCGCTGTCCAGCTTCCGGGACTACATCCTCACGCTGCCGGCCAGCGACCGGCCGGAGGCGTTCGGGCAGCACCCCAACGCGGAGATCAGCTACCTGATCGAGGACAGCAAGGTGCGGGGGGGAGGGAGGGGGGAGGCGGAGGAGGGAGGGGGGTGTTGGGGAGAGGGTGCTGGGGGGGGGGAGAGGGTTGCGGGGCCCTGGGGCGGGGGGTTAAGGGGGCTCCGTTGGAGAGTGGGAACACCATTGGATACCCGTGAGTCAACCCTTGGTGAATTTCACGGGTGTGAGAGAGGGCCAGAGCGAGGAGTGATATGCGAAGGAGGGTTTGGGGCGCCGTTTGCCTTGCGTGTCATTGGGGCAGGGAGATAGGAGGTGCGCCTTTGGCCTGACCTGCCAGTTGATACCGCGCGGGTGTGATCGGGTCCATGTGTGTGTGTGTGTGTGTGCGTCCGCAGGTGCTGCTGGACAGCCTGCTGAGCCTGCAGCCGCGCACGGAGAGCGGCGGGGGCGGCGGCGGCAGCGCGGGCGGGCGGCGGGAGGACGTGGTGATGGCCATCGCGACCGACCTGCTGGACCAGGTGCCGCAGCCCTTCAACCTGGAGGAGGTGATGAAGGCCAAGGCGGACGACCCCTCGGCGCTGCACGTGGTGCTGTTCCAGGTGCGGGCGGCGGTGGAGGAGGGGCAGGGCTGGCAGGGCTGGTCACCTTGGTGGTGTGCATTCTACGCCATTCGTACCAGGAAGAAATTCCTTGCTCTCGGCGTCCCAGCTTCTGGCATTCCCAACGTGGATGCGGTGGTTGGCTGGGGGTAGAGCTGACAGTCCTGGGTGTTGGCCCTGTCTTCAGTCAAAATCCACCTCTCTCCGCTCCCTAAAACCTATCTCGGGCTCCTTCTCTCCCGGCGTCCTGAATTTCCCCTCTTCTTCGCCCTTAACCGCCTGCCCGCCCGACTATTCTGACTCCTTCGGTGTGTGCCCGGATGCCTGATTTTTCTTTCCTTTTCAACCCCCTGCCCGCCCGACACCCGGACCGTACCCGCCTCATCCACCTCACCCACCCACCCCCCTCCTCCCCGCTGCAGGAGGTGGAGCGCTACAACTCGCTGCTGGTGGCGGTGCGGCGCTCCTGCGTGGAGCTGCAGCGCGGCATCAAGGGCCTGGTGGTCATGTCTGCCGACCTGGACCTCATCTTCGACGCGCTCTACAACGCCAAGGTGCCCGCCGCCTGGCTCAAGACCTACCCTTCGCTCAAGCCGCTGGGGCCCTGGACGCGCGACCTGCTGCAGCGCATCGAGCAGCTGGCCACCTGGGTGGAGGAGACCTACCCGCGCGTGTACTGGCTGTCGGGCTTCACCTACCCCACCGGCTTCCTGACGGCGGTGCTGCAGACCACCGCCCGCAAGAGCTCGGTGCCCATCGACACGCTGTCGTTCGAGTTCTCCATCATCAACCTGGACGAGCGGGAGATCACGGCGCCGCCCAAGGAGGGCGTCTACATCAAGGGGCTGTTCCTGGAGGGTGAGCGAAGGGGGGGCTGGGGTAGCTGGGGGGCCGGGGAGATGGGCTGCCGGGGTGGGGGTTGGGGGGGGGACGGGGGAAGGATGAAGCGCTGCGAAGGAGGGCGATGTGGGGCGGAGGGTCGGGGATGCGGTTTAGCTTTTTTGTTGGCAGGCGGGTAGCTGATAGCTGGGAGGTCAGGCGGTAAATCAGGTGGTCAAGGTGAAATCGCGATCGGGGGGCACAGCACCACTGAAGCCTAATCAAGCCTTAAAGGTCTGTGGGCAGCAAAAAGGCCAACCGTGTACTGGGAGTACTGGTATTAAAGCATGCTGATTGTGCCGGCCTCCGCCCCCCGATGCCCTTCCTCTTCCGCACTCCGCAGGCGCCGGCTGGGACTTCGAGAACGGCTGCCTGTGCGAGCCCAACCCCATGGAGCTCATCGTGCCCATGCCCATCCTGCTGTTCCGGCCCGTGGAGAACAAGAAGCGCACCGCCAAGGGCATCTACGTCTGCCCGCTGTACCTCTACCCGGTGCGCACTGGCACCCGCGAGCGGCCGTCCTTCATGATCAACGTCGACCTGCGGTCCGGTGCCGCGGACCCGGACCACTGGATCATGCGCGGCACGGCGCTGCTGCTGTCGCTGGCCACATAGAGCGGCAGGAGAGGGGAGGAGGGGGGAGGCGGCGGCTCGCGACGCATGGAGGCGGCCGGGTGTGGGATCTGGTGATGGCTGGTGACGCCGGTTCGGCCGCCGGCCTTGGAAGCACAGCGCTGCGCCGGGCTCCTGCGCGTGCGTGTGAGGCAGGGGCCCGGCATGCGAACTCACCTCGGGTGTGGCCGTGTAGGAGCTCCGGTGCGGCGCGCTGAGACCGGACCTGACTTGGGATACCGTTGAAGGGCGGTGCATTCCTCTTGAGGGATGGCGCATTCCTTTCTGCTCTGGTTGAAGGGTGGCAAGGGGCTGGTGAGCAGCGAGCCGCGTTGGCGTGCGCGCTGCGCGCGCCGCCGGCGCAGGTGAAGTGCGTGCAACGCAAGTGTAGTGTGCATATGGGCATGCTTGTTGGGAGTATTGTACGGCATTGATATACTGCAGTACATATGGGTGCGGGAGGCCGCCAGCATCGCTGGACCCTCCCAACCGCTTCTTGAGCGGGGTCCTGGCCGCATGTGGCGGTGGGAAGGAGCGGACACGTCGGGAAAGGGAAGGAGAGTTGCTGGATCGTGACCGTGGTACTTAGGGCTTGGGACGCGTCAATGTCGGGACAGAGTATGGGATGGCGGCCGGACGGGGCTTCTTAGTCAGTTGGACTTGACGCTGACAGTCGCTTAGATCGGACATTGACAGACGAAGACACAGGATTCTTGGTGCGGCGATGATCTGCCACTCGCGATACAACAACCCGGGAGGCGCGTGAAGGCGCTGGCTTGACCGCGCAGCATCATAACTACGGTGCCCAGTTACCCGTTGTCGGAACGGAAAGTGCTTCCCGACCTGATTCGTCGCTGCGGCGTCCGAGGGCGGAAGGCGGAGATGGCGCCCGAGATGGCGTGCGGGCGATAACGGGGGGCTGGCTTGCTGGCTGTGTCCAGACGTAGCTGGCACACACACCCCTCCCCCGAGCGATGTGAAATGTGTGGTTACGCGTTGCTGTCATCGGCTGCCCTGCCCTGCCCTGCCCTGCCCGGGCCCATGTGTGGAGGTGCGGCCGCAATCAGATGGCAATGGGATCGCTCGCTTCGCCAGCCAGCCAACCAGCCTTGTACCTTATGACTGGCGGGGACGACGCGTAGTGGGCGGGAGGCTGCAGCGTGCAGGCCCGATCTCGGAGGCATGCCCACGGTATGCCCACGGTATGCCCATTGCACGCTCATAAGGACACCGTCGTCGTCGCCGTCGAAGTTACCCGCGGATGAGAACACCTCTGTGAGCAGCAACGTAAGCAGTCCCGCGCGCCATGGCCCGATGCATCAACGTCGGCGGGCATGGTCGGCTCTCTTCGCGTGAAGCCGCGCCCTGCTGGTCCGTGTATCCAATTACATACAGTTATCCAATGCTACAATCGAGCAACACAATAACTAAGTGCCGCCGAGCTGTATGTTGCGCCACATTGTCCAGCAGGGCCCAGCCAAAGTCCGCGCCAGGCTCCGATACAGGCGCAATCCAACAAACTTGCTCGTTTGGACACGGTCGAAAGGGGTGCCTTGCTTTCGAGAACCGTTCGTTCGTTTGACTGGTGGACGGAACGTGGATGCTTCCTTCGGTCCGGCCGGACGAAGAGGTCTTGGGCCGCTTTCCCGAGTCGGCCCTTCAGGCGGCCGGGGTGCCCCGGGGTGCCAACACAGACACTGACACTGCTGAATAGCACGGCGCCTCCAGCTGACAAGACAAAAAGACGAAGCCGGCGCAGCGCATCACCCGTAGAGGCGTCTTGGAGCACACGATGCACCAGGAGCCTTGCTGGTCGTCGTCTGTATCTGACGCGGTGCTGCTGGCAGCAGACCCCAACAGACCCCACACCACCTACCCAGTGGTACTCCACCACAGCGCCCAGCATCAACCTCCCTCGCCACGAGACCTGCACTGGAACCACCCGAGTCGCGTACGGATACCAATCGCGTTGATATCACGCCCCGAAACCAAGTAGTGTGACTAAAGGCCGCCGCCGCGGCTACCGCCCAGCGCGGACGGTACGTCCCGCCGGCGCCCCTGGTACACCGAACCATAGACCGGCTGTGAACCCCCGCCCCCGCCCCCGCCCTGCTGCGCACCGCCGCCGCCCCCGGCTCCCATCCCCTCCTCCACATCAGCCGCTATTTCAGTCCCCTCCTGCTCCTGCCCCTGCCCCTGCCCCTGGCCCTGTCCCTGCCCGTGCCCATGTCCGTGCCCTGGCAGCATCTGTCGGCCCAGGCTCTGTCCGGCGTGCACACCTGTCTGGACGGTGCGCTTCACACCGCCCACCAGAGCCCCCGCAGCTGCTGCGGCCACGGCGCCCGGTCCGCCGCCGCCACCGTCGCCGCTGCCGGAGTTGTGTCCCATCTCAATCGCGTCGGCGCCCGCAGGCGCCAGGGCCGAGGGCTCATCCGGGTCGCTCCGGTAGCCCCGACGGTTGCGGTGCTCCGAAGCCGGGGAGCCGTTGCCGCCGCCGCTGCCGCCACTGGCGGTCTCCGACCCGCGGGACGACGTCAGCAGTGGCTGCACCGCCTGCACCAGCCCCTCCGCCGCCAGGACCACAGGACTGCTGCCCAGGCCGCCGCCGCCGCCTCCGGCAGTGGTGGTGCTAGCGGTGTCGGAGCCGCCACCCTGGGTTAGGGGCAGGCGGCGGGTCAAGCACGCCAGCCGGGCCGCACCGCCTCGGTAAGCAGGTAGGGTAGTAGGTACTGCAGGTAGCTACAGCGCCATACGAAGGCCATACCAGATACTACTATCCTGAACCAGCCGGCAAAGGCTTTCGACGATGAGACCCGCCCCGGCACCCGCCGCCCGAACAACGCCTCAGCACGCCTGACAGCTCAAGTCAAGGCACGCGGCGCGACCAGACTGCTACCCTCGTTTACTATTAGTACGTGCGGCTTCAACCGTACGTACATACACACCCGTACATCTGCGTGCCCCTGACGGCCCCCATCCACTGCACCCTGTACCCTCCACCGTCAACCGCCCGCCTACCTGGTCTCCCAGCAGCCGCCTCGCCGCCACGCTCCTCAGCGGCTTCATCACCCATAGCGTGGGCTTCCACAGCCACTTGGTCCGTCGGGCCGCCTTGGCGCCCAGGTGGGACGCCCTCACAGCGCCATGCGCCACCGCGGGGGCGGTGGTGGCCACCTGGTGGGCCGCCGCCCGGGCCGTCTCCGCGACCAGCTGGAAGTCCTCCAGGTAGGGCCGGGGGTCTTGGAGCTGGGGTCCCGGGGTGTGGGCCACGGCGAGGCCGGAGGGAAGGCGGAGGGCGATTGACAAAGGAGGACGACTTGGGTGGGGGGTAGGTGGGGTAGGTGGGGTAGGTGGGGTAGGTGGGGTAGGTGGGGTAGGTGGGGTAGGTGGGGTAGGTGGGGTAGGTGGGGTAGGTGGCGTAGGTGGGGTAGGTGGGGTAGGTGGGGTAGGTGGGGTAGGTGGGGTAGGTGGGGTAGGTGGGGTAGGTGGGGTAGGTGGGGTAGGTGGGGTAGGTGGGGTAGGTGGGGTAGGTGGGGTAGGTGGGGTAGGTGGGGTAGGTGGGGTAGGTGGGGTAGGTGGGGTAGGTGGGGTAGGTGGGGTAGGTGGGGTAGGCGGTGCGGTACCTCCAGGGAGGAGGGTCCGGGATGCGGGTGCTGAGACGTGCATGAGCGGATCGGGCAGGGGAGTGGCTCGCGAGGCAGTGCCGAGCAAGCGGTACGAGGCGGTACGAGCCGTCCGAATGTGATGGGGAGGGAAAGAGGGAGAGGGAGCGTGAGGGTGGGACAGGGAAGGGGGGTATGCGGCTGCGGGGGGGAGGGGGCGTCGCACGGCGCTGAGCGGCGGACGGCGGCGGGAACGGTCTGTACGGCTCGCCGCTGAGTGTATGTGTAGTGTGCGGCTGCGCGCGCGTAGCAGGCACTATTGGCCGCCTGGGTCGACCTGGCTGACCCCCACGGAAGCAGTCCCCATGTCGTGCATTTTCTTGTTTTGTGTACAGTGGCAGCCATCGGGAGTCCCACTCCTGCTCGGCCAAGGACGATGGTGCTTACACGCGCGCCCGCCGCGGACAGACCCATGGGTCGCTGAAATTTCCGCTGAGCCCGCTTCGCGGTCCGCGGACCGCAGCAGGCTGGCCGCCTCGTTGGACAGGCCGTTGAAATATATACCCGAATCTATTCAGCATGTCCTCACGCACTGATGCTGGACGCGCAGCTATCTCCGAAAGGATGCCTTACCATTGTCCCGGCAGCGCACGCGCAGGCGCACGGACCGAAGAAGCAGCTGCTCACTGAAATAGGCATGATGTGGTAGGGTAGGTGAAGCCAAGCCGCGAATAAGATTTGCCCTCAATCTAAAGCTGAACGGACTGCATGCTTTTCGATTGTGCAGGACCCGTTCGACTAGCTACCGGCTTCGATCAGCCAACATCAAATGCACTCATATGTGTCGAAAGCACTTGCCCTCTGCCGAAAAGCGCTTTGCGTCATCATTGCCGTTCCATTGGCCGTACTTAATCACGACAGAATAGGGCCACTTCCCAATGCGCACCTGGTGAACCAACAATTTGATGAGGGATATAGCCCTTGCTGGGATAACACCGGATATTGCTGCCATGCGGCTTTGCTCAACCGAAACGCCAGTGCGCCCCTTTGAGCACTACGCTGACGACGTTCCCTCATTCCCTCTTCCTGGCTTCGAGGTCGGCTTTCCACGTCTCAGCGGTCGTGGCGCTGTGTGACCTAAATCGTATGAATGCCCAAATCACAGCCAGCGCGAACTCGGCAGCTTGACAATGAGACCCGCTTCTTCGTAGCCAGTACTAGTATATAAGCTGCGGACGCGGAGGCCGACAGACCCAGCAGGGTACGTAACGTACGTAGAGACCCGTCGCAGTTACCGACCCGCCGCTGCACAGAGTGTCGTCACGAGCACGCACTCATCGGAGGTTGTCGCGCCCGTCAGATACCCCTCCAACGAAATGGTCAGGTCGTGCGTGTGAAACGGTGAAAGGCGACGAGGCATGTCATACATCCGCGAAGGTACCCCTCCCGTACGTGGGATGCCGCGACGCGTTCGTTTTGACACCCTTGGATACGGGGCCACCAGGGAAAGTAACCGTAGCAGGGCTTCTCAGGATTTGTATCGATTCCGACGCAGGGCTGACCCGCGTACACAGCCAGGTGGACATCAAACCTGGTAACTGGCACAACCGCAAACACTCGGAGACACTCGGAGACCTCTGGCCGTAGGCAAGGAATTCCAGTGTAGCAGGGAACCCTAGGGAGTCATCCGTGTAAGGCTACATGGGTGGGTTGCACGTTCTTGCAGCCATCCACCCATCCACCCTGCCTCATGCGTGTGAGGAGCGGGATACGGCGGGATCAGTCTCAATTTGCATCGAGAGAAGCGGCAGCTCGGTTACGGAGCTGCGAACAAATGCTGCGTCAGGCCACCATCGGCGACGGATCACTCCCTACCAGCTAACTTCGCACCACTGATGTATGTATGTGTGTAAGTATGTCTGTACATGAGAATTGCTGATATGCTACCACTGGCAGTGCACCCGGAAACGGCCGCGACACAGCTAGCGGCTGGATGCAACAGGGTGCAACGAACATTGTCAACCCAACGCCACGTGCCGATAGACCGCGGCGCAGCCTTGCGACCAATAATCATACATCTGGGTACCCTTGTGCGATGTCCACAATAAATCACAGGCATCGATCATCAAAGAAGCAATGGAAGCCTCCACAACACTTCGAACACTACTGGCGGTAGAGGGGGTCACCGCACAACCAGAGCCGACCAGCCGAAGGATATGGCTGGACAGGGAAACCGACGGACCCCAGCGCGCAGTTACACCACGAATGGTATGACAATGGCATGCATGTGCAATATGTACATATCGCGCGCGGATAAGTTCAACAAAGCGAAATCACAAGCGAATTCCGAAGATCTGCAACCCGCACCCCTGGTATAGCATCTCCTAGCCATCCAAATACAGCGATCCTTCGGCGGGATGCGCCATCACGGCCAACTGGCTTCCGCCCCATCGCAGACGGAGGAGGCTCAGGCAGGCGCGCAACCCGCGCAGGGAAGGCGCCCGTGCGGTAGTACAGTGATAGCAAACGCCCTGGCCGCATGCGACAGGCCTTCACCGCAGAGGGGGGACGTCACCGAGCTCCGCTTCACCCCAGGTGCGTACGAGCACAGAAACCATGATGCACATGCGGAAGCAACTTAAAACCATGCAATTACGGGAGCGAGCAGCTGTGGGCCACACTCAAATCATCGTCAATGATACCTGGAACCAAATAAACGAACGAGCGTGTGCTGCCGGATCGATTCTACAAAACCCAGAGCATGTCCTGCAAAACCGCGTGGAATGACGACTCGGGGTGGATACATAAATGCGGATTGTAAATCCTGCGCGCGCCGGCGGCAATCAATGGCGCCGACAGCCTATCAGGGACAGCGGCTGTGAATCCGACAAAAACTGTTATCACCCCATGACGCCAACATACAGAACTTTACCGCTCGCTGCTGGGAAGGCTGGTAAGGCTCAAGCCGCTTGACTTCACGTACACAGCCTGACGGAGCCGCACGCCTTACATGGATCACCAACACAGGCGCACTAATCACCACTGGGCGCACGACAAGGTGGCGACCCGCCGAGTATACCTGGAAGGGTGTCGATGCCAATACATACGACGCCGAGACATGTGCCCTCGCGCGCACACGCGTACGAGCACCCGCATAAATTGCACATACAGCAGCATGCCGTACATGAACCACGGGCTCAATACTGAACTGCTCCAACGACCTGACTTCAATTACTGCGTCGATCACTTACTGCGTCGATCACCTACTGCCTCGAGCATATACCGCTTCGAAGGAAGCTCACATCCGAAGACCACGTGCACCCCACGCACTGAGCGCTGTGTGGCCCTCCCACAAGTCTGAACAGAGGCCATGCCGCTGCCAGTCTGTAAGCGTGCCGCGTTACCGGTGGCCAGAATGCATCCCGCGCGCTCCTCTCGGCGCCAACCTTACATCCATTGCATCGATCCAGTGTCTTGCCGGTTAGTTCCCCGCCGCAGCGATCTTCTCCAGGAACTTGCCGCCCTGCACCTGCTTGGCCGCATCCAGGTGTCGGAGCTCCAACACAAAGGGGTGTTTGGCGGCGTCCTCCAGTCCAAAGATGAAGCAGCGGACCCACCAGGTCAACCGCAGGCGGTACGCCTCGCCCAGCGCCTGACCCATCTGCGTGCCGGGGCGGGGTATTAGGCAGCCGGGAGTACACACACGCGAGTCAGTGGCACGGAGCTGGCCGGGAGGATGGGCCCCACGAGCAGGGCCGGTAACGGGGCGCGGTGCAGGTTGACATCCCATAAGCTAGGTCCCCAGTAATCAACTCTCTGATTGTGTTATAGCTTGCCAGCCGTGCAAGCATCTTGAGAGCCGGATAACATCGAAGCAGCGTCAGCTCGGTAAGTATGACAAGATAGAGCTGTGCGTGGCCAACCACCGGCAAAATTCCAACTGCAGCATGTGCTGGGTCGAGGGGTCAGGGGAGACAACACACTGCATCGCCGTCATCACCCTCCCTCGCCTAGACGCCTCAGCCCAGATGTCCCACATTGTCGTACCTCCTCGTACGCCTTCAGGACCTTGGCATCCGGGTCGTCCATCTTTCCAAGTGCCGCACGCCACTCGGGCTTGATGTCAGGCATCACGTACACGCTGTCCAGCCCGTCGCACAGCCCGTCACCCCCGTTGCCGCCCGGCTGCGGCGAGCTCTTCTCCGCGTCTGCCTCGTCCTTGAGCTGGATGCGCATGTAGGTCCCCTCAGGCACGCGCAGCAGACCGTCTGCGAGTTCGTGCGTGCGTGTGATATGCATTATTAGCATTAGGCGCGAGGTGGGAGACAGGGACGGGCCGCGACGACGCCAGTCCGTGAACCTGGCGCGTGATGTATGCCGGTTTTGACCGCGCGGTCACCTCGCTGGCACACAGAGATATGATGTCAGTAGCGGGTCAGAGGGATCCAAAGTGGGTGCTCCAAGACGGGGTTCTGTAGGCTTCGTTGGAATGAGCGAATAACCAGCAGCGGTTAGATGTGGCGAACGAATGGCTGCTGGGTGTGATTGTTTGGTTGGGCGGGTGCGGGGTGACGCCTCGCGTCGGTTTCCGGCGGGCAAGGACCGAGCGGCGGTCTGACGACAGACTTCCGGCTGCTCCAAGGACCCAGCAGCAAGGGACCCGCGCTTGTGGAGTGTGGGTGGCCGCCCCGCGCCGCGCAGTGCTCGGTGGGCACCGTAGCAGTGTGCGTCAGCCCTGGGCCGTGTGCCACTGCTCGTTCAACGGCCAGCTAGCCAAGCGCGCGAGCGCTACTCACACATGGTGACCCGCAGGATGTTCTCCTTGTCCTCGCCGTTCAGGTTCATTGTGGACGCCACCAGGCCGCCCAGCTTGGACAGCACCTTGAGCACCCCGAGGCTGATACCGTTGGCGGCCATCATCGCCATCTGCTGGAACCACTGGCCCCAGGTGCGCTCGTCGTTGCCGGCGTTGGTGGTGGTGCCCGTGCCTGCATGTGTTGTTGTGTTCAGCAGAGATCGATAAGAGATACATCGCAACAAGCACGACTGCAGGGTCAGAACACGCAGACATACTCATGGCGTGGTCACACACACCGGGTCGGCGCGTTTTGTCGCTTTGAAATATATGTTCATGCGTACCCAGCCAGCGTTACACCCATATTACACGTGCGCACAGCAAGACGACGCGGCTGTGACATTGGAATCACATTGCCGGACAGCCATGAGGGCTCAAGCCCAGCCCTGGCGAAAGCAAATCGACGCGGGCGCGTGGCGCAGCTCTAGCGGCGGCCCATTCAGCCGCAGTCGCGACATTTTTCACCGTGATTGGTGGCCACGGAGTGGGCGTGGGTACTTTCTGCGCGCGCCTACGGGCCTACCAACGTATAAACTTCGCCACAACCGGGTGCCTTACCGATGGACAGGATGGCCACGTCTCTCACGCCGATCTTGTTGTTACGCTGCATCATCTCAGCCAGCCCCAAATACACCGGGTCGTTGTTGGCCTGGACACGCACGCATCAGCACACGCATCAGCACACACATCAGCATCAGCAGCATGTGTAAGGAAGGCACATACGTGTGGGTAGGTGGAGCGGAAACCAGCGTGCCGCCGTTACCAGCCTGACCTCTCCGGTCGCACGTGACTACCAAACACTGAGTCTGGGGCTTCACTCAAAGGCGTCCAACTACAGGCGTCCTGATGTCTTCCACAGATACTACTACGCACAAACAAGCGGTCAGCTCACCAGGCCGCCATCCACGAACTTGCGGCCGTCCTTACGCCAGTCCTCCGGCATGTCTGCATCGCTAGTGAAGCGGACGGCCTGCTGGGTGCCGTTGACACTGACGAGCTTGGCGACAGGCTTGATCATCTTGGCTGCAAAAGCACGGAGGGCGCGGAGCAAGACAGGTAGGCCATGTAATTGGCGTTAACAGGGGATCGCAAACTCTTCCCGCAAACTCTTCGGCGTCGTTGCTTCGTTCTCCACGCAAACCCCACGTGTACCAAATAGGAAACAATGCACGGATGGTGGTGTGTACTTGCGAACTATTCCACTGTCAGGCGAAGCCAGACTCCTCCTTCGGTCTCCTGCGCCCTCACACATCCCGCACTCTTCCTGCGCCAGCCATTCCCCCCTAATGCCTGGGCTGCTGTTCCCAACTTTGCACCCCGAATACAGGCAGGCAGCAAGCAGCTCACGTGGGAGAAACGCCGGCGCCGCAGACGTCGCCCGAGCCACGTCCAGCAGTTTGAAGTCGTAGATCTCGAAATGCGTGGGGGCCACCCAGCCGCCGGTGGTCGTCAGGAACCGCAGGTCGTCCTTGGAGGTTATCGGCGGGCTGCCCGGGGGGCCTCCGCCCACCAGCGGCTGATCACCGTAGTTGACCTTGGCGGCGAGCTGACCCACAGCGAGCTTCTCGGCGTCCTCCGCGGCTGTGTGGTCCGCCTCGATACGCACCGGATCACGCACCAACACGAGCTTGTTCCTGTCGCCCTTGCGGAGCGGTGTAGCCAGACCGCTGTACGAGAAGAAGGGAGCCCTGGTGCAGCGGTGGAAGAAGAACCCGCTGCGGCAGGCCAAGTCATCCACCGTCGTGACCAGCACATTGGTGCCGCACTGGTCCAACGCGTCCAGCGTCCTGCAGCGAGGATTCGAATGAAGATGGGCCCGATGATGGGATTCGAGTGGAGATGGGCCCGAGGATTGGGAACGTGACGTTACGGACTCAGCTAGGCGCTGGGCAGCAGCTCCACATCATCATAACGCACAGCACATGTTCAAGCCAGGAAGTAGGGGCTGACGCGGTGCGTGCAAAGCAGGGGGGAGTGCCGCCGCTATCAAGGCTCCCCGAGGGTCAGCCTCTCCCCCAGGGTCAGCCTTCTACAAAAAAACGCAGACTGTCTCTCAAGGAGGTGACCGCGCGGAGCGTCCGTCCAGGTGCGCATGGGACCGCATACAGCTATCAATCATATCAGGACGAGAGCAGGGCTCGGAGCAATGGGTTAATCACGGAGCGGCGGCCTGCAGAGGTGACCCACATGTCGCCAAACACCATGTCGAGCACCTTCTCCAGACCGCTAGCGTCGTGCTGCCAGTCGCCGCCGCTCCACAGGATGTTCTTGATCTTCCCGGCGCCTGATGTGCCGAAGATCGTAGTGCCTGCGGGCGCGCACACAGCAGCGAGCAGGAGTGGTGAATGCATGCTTCGCCAGGCGCCGTGGCTGGATGCGGGACCCCAGATCCTGGCACTGAGAACCCCGGATTTAGGAGTAATCGTACAGTGCTTATCACATTGCACGGATTAAGTATGCATTCTTGGCACGTTTGAATGGGCGTTATGCTTAGGCAGTGCTGCAAAACGTACGGCGCTCGGGTCCCTCACCGCCGGTCTTTTGAGTTTAGGTGGCCCTCAAAACACCCACCGTTGTCCTTGTAGAAGTCGCTTGCGCCTGCACCGCTCCCCGGCCGGTTCTTGAGATTGTATTTGTGCCTCTTAGCGCCCTCCTCCATCTTAACACCTTTGCTGGCCACTGCACGAGGAACGAGGGCAGCCGTGGTGCAAGGTAGGGTTAAAGACAGCGTTAGCGCATTACGAGACGCGCGTCTTCAGTGGGCACATGAGCCCGGCCGCAACCAAGCGAATGTGATTCTCCGCCCTTACGGGTACTCAACATCCTAGTACACTCAGACACCGGGTACGATTGTACTCTCATGTGGACCGCCCGCAGCACAGCCAAGCGGTTGTCGGGCCCCACGCGCGACTGCCGGAGGCAGCCTGCCTACCCCATCCAGCCAGCAGTTTAAAGCCGACCGTCCCTACGGAACATTGCCTGTCTCAGCACATCAAGGCACATGCATCACCAGCCCACCGATTGACCGGCCGCCCCGTCATCCCGCCCCGCTCCTGTCATCACGCTTACAGTACAACGCCAGGAGGCCGCCCGTGGATGTGCCCGCCAGCTGGTCGAAGTAGTCGGCGATATCGATGTCGAAGCATTGCTTGATTTTGTCCCAATCAGCTGGGGGCTGCAGCAGGTCGCTTTGCTTGGTACGATAGGCCGCCCACAGGTCCCGGGCCTCCGCAGGGTATGCGTCCACGCGAGCCGGCTGCCTTGACTTTGGGACGTAGCGGTTTTGAAACATTTCCTGCTGTACCGCAGTGATCTTCCCGCGTTTGACGGCGTGGTCCAGAAGGGCCTTAACTGTCGACTCATGGATGAGACCCGCCTTCCACAACACCTGCTTGATTGAGTCCTCCAGCTGAATAAGTACTTGCGCCGATATTAACCCACGCATGCCACCGCCGTCGAGGCTTAGCAAGGTAGGCCTACTGGGAATGGGACCAACGTCACTTTCGAGGTGCTCCCTCCGGTTCACCACAAAAGGCCAGTTGGACGATGGCTGCGTAGCCGCCATCCTTACAGAGTACAAGCTCGCAGTGAAATCTGTTTAAAACCTGATCACAAGGAAGTATTGAGGTAGGTCGCCACCTGGATGCACGAATTCCGCGTTACAAGTTCATCTATGCCTTACGGTGTACATCTACTGGGATTGAAAGCTTTATTTTACATATGTTTTTCTGGTTTCGCTCCTCGTAGGGCCCCCAAGATCTGGGCCCGTTACGGACCCGAAACCTCCGTCAGTTAGTCTGATAATTGCATACATTACGTACATAAGGCCATGTTCATTACTGCAAAATAAAGACGTTCGTACTCTTTTTGCTGCCCACTTTGCAGCTTCAGTCACAGTGTTGCGCTTCTGGCACCTGCCGGGACGTTACGAAAGGCCCGAACGGGCTGCCAAAGACACGTGGTTTCCGAACAAACCGACAGATGTAAGAAACTGGTTGTAATGAAGTCATTGATACATATCAATAAACTGCGGCAGGGCAGTCCGCGGCCGTTGATATGTCAAGGGCAGTCAAATTGGTTTCCAAGCAAGTGAATTCGGGATAACATCATTCATCAATACCTTCAGTAATCAATATTTAGCCAAATTTGATTTTCTGCATGTGGCTGCCTATATTCTAGACCCTCTCCGCGGTAGCCCGACCTGCAAATAAATTTTACTCCACGAAGAATACATCGATGCACCTGGCTCGATATCGTCAAAAAAACTCTTCAAGTCAAAGTCTCACCCAGGGTGCCGATTGTGCAAGTACCGGTGCGTGCAGTTGGCTGTGAGCTGTTGTGTGCACAGTATCTCAATATGGCACTTCATAATGGTAAAAGTAAACAAAGAAGCATTTCAATGAAGATGCTTAGCTATGCTAGCTTGTCTCGCATGCGTCAACACATGTCAACCTCCTTGCGCGCCTCCGCGCCACCTGCACTTTTCAACCCCGCCGGCTTTTGTTAACAGGCTTTGGATTCAGCCATACTTAGTCCAGGATGTAAGGAACTTACTGATGTAGTGATGTGTCAAACTTGCCGCTTTCGATCCGAAAAATGTGAGCATTTGAATTTTCACAACCAATCTGCGGCTAGGGGCGGGTCCGGGTTTAACACCTGAAATACGTCCAATTGCTTTTACTCTGAGACAGCAAGTAGTTCAGCAATCTTGTATGGATATGTATACTGTGTCAATGAAGCCAGATACAAGGCATTTTGCGTGTTCCGGTGTTCGTGCCGTTCATGCTTTTACAAATTACAATATTCCATGGCATGAAGTCATCACTGCAGTGATCATCCACGTACAGGTAAAGTGAGTTTGAGGAAGTCGCTGAGCTTTCTGGCCGCCGCGTTTCGCTCGTTTCCATACGTTCCTACCTCACTACTGCGGCTTTGTCTACAGCTTGCAAATGGCGAAATGTCCAAGGCCCACGCATCAGACATGTTTCTGCCGCCCGTCGATGCGCGCAGGCAAGGCGGGGCGGGTAGTACAAGGGGGTAGTCATGCTGCTGCGGCTGAATCATTGCATACATGCACTCTAGGTCTTCGGAAGCTGGACCTAGCAGTGACAACAAAGCCTTAAAGGCTCTGAACGGAAATGGCAGCAGGGGCGGTCAGCCAGGGCGGGGGCGGGTGGCTGTACTGCTGTGCTCGCACACCGTGCGTCATGCATCATACATGGCTGTGCGCGCGTGATCAATCGTGCAGCCATGCGCCCGGATGGAGGTGCACATCATTGACAGGGATCGATGGACGTACGGGCGCTTCAATGCTGTGAACATCGCGTCACTCATCAGTGCACAGCATGCGAGTACCCACCGGACCCACCGGCTGCACCGGCGCGTCTCGCGCCTTGCTATGTACGTACGTGTGTATGTATGTACGTATGCGCTGGAGTAGTTGGTCTGGTTGTGTGGACCACGTTGCGTGATTCGCATCCACACAGGTGTTCGTTCTGTGCGTGTGTTCTTGCTCCGTCCCGCAGGTCTGCCCCGCAAACCGCCGTTCGGGCGGCAGCAGGATATCGATGGCTAGCGAATGGAGTAGTGTACGTATGCGTGGACAATGCGGTGACCGGTACCGGCGGGCTCGCACTTGATGCATATCCTGGTGCATGGATGGATGGGGCTGCTCGATGCGCATGGCGACCTTCGTCCAGGTATGTAGGTACGAGCGCGCGATCGGTGGGTTGGCGGGGCGGGTGGCTCGGTTGCTTGTTCGGTAGGTTGCATACAGCAGGCCAGCCTCGCAAGCGAGAACTACTACTGCATGCCGTTTCTATTGCTTGTACTCGTTGAGTTCAAGCATGAGCAGAAGCTGCATTTCGTTGGTGTGTAATAATAAGTTGGTTGATTGGCGTACAGAACCTTGTATACATACCGACAGCAGTCAGCAGGCCCTACAGACGCATAAGTTTACCGGACGGTAGGTAGGCCCTCACTCGCTCGTGCAGGCACATTACTAAGACCACGTGCACACGCAGCAAGCAGCGGCACGCACGGCAAGCTGCGCACGCGGGCAGCACGTACGCGCGCGGCCACCACGCATACCTATCGTATCCTGCTGACTCTATCTGAATAATATGAACGGCACAATATTGTCGTCGCCGCCAGGCAGGCAACAGGTCTGCTTGCTCATCTAGCACTTCAGTATATGAGCAGCAGATTACCACAATGCACACAAACGAAGACACGGCGGCGGATTACCATGCACACAATAAAGAACGCCTGAGTAGGGTAACCCCGCTTGTAAAAAATGAGTGTCCTCGACGAGTGTAATGTATCTAGCCGTGTGTGTACATATGCGTATGTACAGTGGTGTCCCCTAGCTATCTGGCTGTTTGGCCACTATGACAACAGTCGTCCAGAGCTGATAAAGACCTATATATCCTGACAGACTCGCCTAGTCTGTCAGAGCCTGTCAGACCCCCTTATGATGGTGATGAGTTCGTAGGGTGTACGTAATAAATCTCATTACACTGCAGCTACGTAAGGATGCATGTCCCTTGCTTATTATTATAATTATTTTACTTGGGATACATGATACAGTTTACGCTTTGTTGCGTATGGAGATGTGCGGAACATGGAACGTTTTGTATCTTTTGCGAATGTATTAGGTAGCAATGCGGTCGGGTCGTACGCACATGCACGTACGCACTCCGGACTAATTGATGATATTAAAAATTAATTTAATATAAATCCATGCGAACGAAGCTCACTGGTTTGTTGATATTTACGTGCGTCGCATCCTACCTAAGAATGCATATATAGAGAGAGAGAGCGCGTAGATAGCAAGCTAAGTTTCCTGGTCGCGCGCGCCGTTACTTAACGGTCGGTCGTTTCAGCTAGCACGCAACAGCAAGTGAAATCAGCGAGAGCGCAATTGAATTGGCTCGCGGCAACGTAATTCGTCACTCATGGCGCCCAAGGTTCTGCTGCTTCTTGCAGCATTCCTACCGGCGCTATGCGTACCACTTCCAAGTAAGCAGCCAAAGAACAAACATATCTCACCGACGTAGCTTGCTAGAAGCGTTATTTCTGCTTGCGTGCCCGTGCTTGCTGGTGGTGCGTCCATGCTAACGTAATGTATATATCTAAATGGATATGCGCGCTTTTACGGTCGCAATCGCAGCCATCATCATCAATCAGCCGTCGATCGACGTAAACAAATAAATACCGACAGCAGCTTACTAAATTACGTCTACAGTGATGGTATACATAATAAAACAAATAACGCCATGTATAACGTGCGTTAGCCCTACCTTGCAGCAGGCGTGCGTGCAGCTGCCGTGCGCGCATTGCATTGTACACATACAATGCAGTACGTACGTACTGCGCGTGCAAAATGAGAAACCACTACACGGGTTACACCATCGGCGGTAGATGCGTGGCTAACGTGAATGTTCGTACCATCGTCAGTCTCGCTCGCTGCACACTGGAGATGTATGCACACTATATTCACAATGGCTTCGCCAGTTCACGCACGCTTACGTACTTGTTATACTTGTCCTCTGACATTACATTCGTTTATGCGGGACGAACACGCATGCGTGCGAAACGTAAGCAATATGCATCTACATACCTGTGCTGAATTTCGTTCTAAGTCATCCATGCCACCACTGTTGTTGCTTGTTTGCTTCCTTGTCTTGTCCATGTATGCATCCACAGGTTCGCTAGCCCAGAACCAGTCTGCTGGCAGGGGATCGCAGCAGGTGTTTGTGACGGTTTATGTGGAAGGTATGTAAATTGAACGTCGGGAGGTGTAACGCGGCGCGGTCAACGAAATAAAGGCTTCTCGAGATGCTGTGCAGGGTCTCTGATAGTGTCGTAATAATCTGTAACCCAGCGTTACAGGAAGGGACTTATACGCTGAAAGAATGTATAGCTGGGGATTATGTTTACGTGCGTGCGTGGACGCCCAAGTTGAACAGTAAAATATTTTTATACTAATAAAGCTATTAGGCTTGTTATTGGGAGGTTTTTCTTCAGATTATGTTCCAAGCTCGCGCTTCCTACCCATCCACCCCCCTGACACGCCCATCCTGTACATCCTGTCGATCGTGCTACGGCGAACATATATGTTGCAGGTGTTGTGACCGTCTACCAAACGCACGCACAAAGCAATACCAACACTTCAGTAAACGGCAACTCACTACCGGAACTCTATTACACCATGACCGACGTCGTCGACGAGACAACAATGGACGACAGCGCCTGGCCTTGGTCTCCACCCACCTCCGTCGTCGTGGACTTTGGGGACAAGGGCGACTCGTTGCGAACTGGCGACATAGTGCAAGCGGATATCACACTCAAGCTGTCCAGCGAGCAGGCAGCAATCCTTGACATCCTAGGGCTGGGTGAGTAGTGCTCACATGCATGCACGCGATGGCTGAACGCCAAGATAATGCTGCTGTTTATTATATCCATCCCGCCCACATAGCTTACTTTGTTTTCACCGAGCGAGTGAATAAATAACAGTATTAACATTTTATACTTTTTAATGTTAAGGTATACGCCCGGCATGACCCTGCTGACGTGAACCAACATGCCTATCATATGATATGATATATATTTATTTATATGTGCGTAACACTCACCACAGCCTTGAGCCATATCGTGCTCTATGACCCTGTACCACATTAGTATCTATATTATAGTACAGTCGGTACAGTATTTATGTAAATAATGTTTAATATTATTACCCAGTATTATTGAATTATACACAGCATTTTATGCGATATAGAACACTTACAGCACTGTTGCTAAAATATTATTTCTCATATCCTAAATTATTATCTGAAACGGCGGACGTAATTGCAGCTTTTGGCTACATGACCTCTTCTGGTCGGCGGTTATCAAGCGCCCAACATGATAACGCCCGTCGTATGGTCCTGGACTTCCATCAAACACGTCGGACGCTGCAGCAGGTCACAAAATTGCTGACAGTTCTGCGAGCCGTCAATGCGATCCGTCTTGATCAGATACCGACGTCTGAAAACCCCGTGGTGATACGTAAGAGTTCTGGCAAGGTACGTGCGTGCGCCACCTTTCTCAATCAGCAAGTTTACTTGCTAATAATAAATGGCACAATAGATATAAAATATTGATGATGAACCTAACAATCATATCAAATATTAATAAAAGTAATGAAATGATGACAATAAAATAATAGAAATATGTAACAATATATATAATAATAATATGATAGAATAATCACAATCGCAGAATGTTTGTGACTTTGCAAAACGTTGTTTGCATGGCGGCCTATATATCCGACGCTGCTGTTTGCAGGATTTGTTTATCAAGAAAAATGGCGAGCAGCAGCATATCAAGTCATTGACGGTTGTGTTCCGCAGCACGTCATGCGGAGTGCAACCCTTGCTCAATGCATCGCAGCTGCGTGAATTCTGGTTCGATAGTAGTAATGGCACCATCATCAACCTGCAACGCTATCATCAAGTACGTACGTATGTATGTGCGTGAGATCGCTCGCTCGTGGCTGGCTAGCTATGGGGGGACAGCGAGGCCCATACGTATATACTATGTGTCCATGCACGCACGCTTGCATTTGATTTGCTTGTACAATGAGAAGTGACGGACAACGGGGAAAGCTTCCCAGAGCGTGAATGGCTGGTAATTACTTACCAGATAACGATCGAGGTATATATGTTCCCGAAACCGTCCTCACGATTTTCATAAATGTGCCACTAGTGTGCACGGCTCCGTCTATTGCGCCTGGCTGGCGCCGCCATACATGTGTACGCGCGCTGCGTGCACGCATTCTTCTTCCAACCAGCAGCTGCGGCACACTTGTTTGCAGGCATGGTCAATAACAAACGATGTATAATCCAAGGACTAGATATGTAGATAGCAGCAATCGTGCATACTCACATGCATGTAGGCAGGCCCGCATAATTGAACAAATATATACTTATCGTACGTTCATGTATGTATGTGTGTATGCATGTATGTATGCGCAGGTGTGCTCCTACGACCAGCTCACATTTCGGCCCGAAAACAGCGTGTTGATCGATTTGGATATTCCTTGTGTCGGAAACGTGCAAGGGGTGGGCGCATACAGCCTGAAGACAAATGACTCCCACGCACATACCAAAGCGCTGCTGGATTACGCGAGGGCATACTGGACTGTAAGTAGGTAGCCAGCAGCCGGCGTGCATGTGTGAGCGACGGCGTCTATGTGCAGGCAGGGACGATACGTAGATGCATGCGCAGGGACGGATGCTGATTCATGCCGATGCCTATATATACGCGCGTTTCGCACACATTAATAATGTGCGATCAATATTGACGTCATTTGATACCTATCCGAGCGCTGCGGGTCCCGACCGTTATCACATCCCCAGAGCACCAAGCAGACCTTCAAGTGGACGGAGTTCAACCGCATGATTCTCATCTGGCCAATAAACTGGTTCACAGGATCTACTGCTGATGCTCCTGCGTTTGTAAGTTTATTTATGTACCTGCTGCCGCATTCGTCAACCTCTAAAACGCAATATATAATTATATATAATTGATTAATTATCATGGTAATAACATAATATAATACTGTATTCTTAATATCAGTGGTAGCAGTATTGGTACTATTGTTAGTCACTAGATTATTAGATGGGCGGCAGGCCCTAGCTAGCGTGGATTAAAGATGCAGGGGCGGTATGGTCCGCTGAGCCTTCACGCCGCTGCCACCGGGACAAAAGGTCGCAATATCCCCGTATATATGGCTCCGCGAGCAAATAGATGTCATGTATGCACTTGTATTGTACAATGGCATAAATAGGTTATGTGTCACACAAAGCCGGCATCACGATGGAGCCATTTAACCGGTTAGGAAACGGTTTGGGGGGCGCGGGAAAATAGATGGAGATATAGGGCGGGGCCGCAGCAGGCCGATACGTGTCTGCACAAACAAACAATCAATGTATGTACAGGTCAAGTCCGTCAGCCCGTGTTGCTGTGATTCAATCCGGCCTTGCCATACACCGCGACTTGTTCATGTATTAACGTACCCTTTGATGTGCTCGGTTTTCGAAACATTGATGCATCTATCTGTATGTGCAGGCCACCATGGGTTGTAACGGCGTGTCGATCGCTCCAAATAATAATAATGTCGATTGCACTACCTATGTGAATCCTCATTACAACCCCGGCGATGGATACTACGGCACCATTGGCGTCCCAACGATATTCCAAGAACTTGGTGAGGAAGCAAGTAGGCTGCTGATCTATGGTCAGTCCCGCCCGTGCAGGTCATGTTCCATATAAATATTATAAAGCCATTATGACGCGCCGTAAGCTTCGTTCGTTGCGCGCGCTAAACATCCGTCGACAGCGAAAAAATAACCCTGCTGTACGACCAAATCCCTGCCAGCCGCTAGCGAGCTAGGCACCGACATGCACATGTAGAGTTCTGTGTAGAGTTCGTAGTTGTAGTGATGGTGATACACACGCACTGCTTGCAGGTCATAGATATACGTAAATAACATTATTATTCCCTGGTGTCCGAACGAAATACAACTCCGGAAATGATAGAACTTCGGCAATGCCATAAGATTGGCTGCATGCGCGGGGGCGCCGCGCCAAGGCGATGAGCAGTTGATGAGGCGTTTTGCGCCTCGGCCCAGATAGCCTGCCTGCGTGCGTGTACCAAGTAATAAGGCGGCTAGATATATAGCAACAGCATGCAGGGATCGAATCTAAAGCATCTCATCAGCGTAGTGTCCCTTTGTCCAAGCTAAGCAAGCCCGCCCAGTTCAGTGGTAGTCTATATATCTATCTAGCCAGTAGGCGCTCGCCCTATATATCTTGCTTGCCGATTGAACACCGACCGTGCGCGTGTAGCGTGCGTGCGTCATATATAGCGCATGCAATAATCGTTTTCATTATCGGTCAAGGGTCAAGTTTGCGGTGAACCCACGGTCGTGCGTATACAGGTAGGAGTTCGATCCTCTAAGCACCAAGCGCGCTTTTTAGCCCCTTCTTACAGTGCGTGCGCGTATATATACGACTATATATACGACTATATATACGACTATATATACGACTATATTCGACTATATATATGGCCTACATAAACAGGGTCCGGCGGACCCGGATTGTACGACCGGCGGACCGAAGGCGGACCTGAATTATGTGCCTTCCGGTCCGCCGCAGAAGAACACGAACATATTCCTTGAAATGATGCTATTCTTAAGTATTGTTTGCATCAATTTGAAGTTCTTATCGTGCAGATTGTTCTGCGCTTTTGTTTGTTCGGTCCTGCCGGACCTGCTTTATAGTCGCAACGTTGACTTGCGTCAACTAATTAACACGATGTTGGCTAAATAACGTATTATTGTATAGCGTTTAATCTCCGTTTATGTGGACCGTTTCGCTGTAGGACATTCACTCGGCAAAAGCAGAACGTATCCGCGCGCTGCTCTTACAGGATCAGCAGCGGGCACCATATAAAACTTGTTCCCTGCTTTATTCCATGAATTTGCAACATGTCGGGTGACCCAGGCGCCTCCCGTACGATAGCTCCAATTCGATAAGCCCGCACGCAGGCGACCTAACAAACGCTCCTAAGGTGTTTGCAAACACGAGGGGCGAAGCCTGGTGCCGAAACGGGCTCGACGCCAGGTCGCAACACGCGAGTCCGCCGGAGCGTCCGCCTTAGGTCGCAGAGGTGGACGAGCGTGTACGGCGCCCGGTCCGCCGGCACCCGATATGTATACATGCATGCATAATTGAATGCCGTGCACACACGCAGGCCACAACCTGGGCTTGGCACACTCAGCACAGGGTGTTCCATGCAACTCCACTGGGACCAACTGCAACTTCATGGAGTATGGGGACATGGCTGATCCCATGGGGAAGGCAGATTGGATTACCGAGAACATCGTCTGTACGAATGCTGCCCAGGTACGTAACGAGCGGACTACTATCTAGCTATTTGTGTAGAGGACGTATATACGTCGTGCCGCCTATATATTGGTTGGCATGCCTCGTTACTGCGTGCGTGCGTCGGCGATAATACTGCCTGTCTTTACTAGGTATGGCTGCCTTATTAGGCAACAACATATCAATCGATGTACAAAACGAACGAATGCGATGCGATACCGAACCCCAAGTAATTGCAGAGGATGGTTTCGTTAGTGATTTAAAAAGACGACGGAGGCATAGGCATATAATCCACTGATAAGCAAGCTTGTGTCACAGCTGCTGGCTGGCGGCTGCTGTCGAATTCACATGGTCAGGCCGCGAAATCAAGGTGAGGCGCATGAACGCATATGTGTATGCTTCATCATCTAATTATCTACGAGATAAAGTAATTGACAGGCGGAACGGTGGACGGAAAGGTGGACCCGAGTCCCGACCGGGTGTATGTTCCCACTGGCTTCGATAGCTCGTGGGCGCCTCATATCATCTCATCAACCCCAACGTGCCAAGGACTGCGCACCCATCCTCCATCATCGGGGGAGCGTCATAGGCGTCATGCAGCAGCCATACCGGCCAACACACCAGGTTATTACCAGCGCGCCAAGATTGCCTCTCCTGGAAACCGCGCCAGACTAGCCAGACCCGCCGAGCGAATCACATGCAATCGATCTGCTGGCCGCCGCCGGCTACACGTAGCCAACAAGCGAGCGAACAATCATGCATGCCTGCCATGCATCGCAAGCGTACTCACGGCGCACATTGTTGAATACGCAGCAGCTTGCTTGCATGTTGATACATTAGATACATACAGGGTTTGGGGGCTCTATCGATCTGCTAGTTTTACAACACCCTCGCTGCAGTCGTTACTAACCACCACCACCAGCAGCAAGAAGCTTTGTGCGTGTGTGCTGCCCTACATACATTGATGATAATAGTTATCATAATTATCATAATAATGGATCATCCTGCATCCTACCCTTTGGCTTTCGTATGTATAAATGCACACGCACGCAGTCTTACAAGGCGGGCTGGTCCTCTCCCATCCCGGGCGGTCACCTCAGCGCCTTCTCAGACCTCGCTCTGGGCTTGGCGCGCGAGTTCACCCTGCCTTCCATGGCTCTCAGCAAACGCAATATGCTGCGTATCGTGATCGACCCCAACAACCTGATCGTTGACGACACAACAAAAGCGGATCAGCGCGCACTCTTTGTTTCGTACAGGTAGGTGCGTGTGACCACCGCGCAGCAGCAGTCTGCTGCTCGCTTGCATTTTATTTGTTCCGTAGGTATGTGCATACATAAAAATGCATGGGTGGGTTACGCCAGTCACGCATACATGCATCACAGTAATGCCTTGCTTGATCAGCAGCCGGTCAAGCAGGGTAGGCAGGCAGGTATCGCCGCCCGGCGGTACGTACCTAAGCTACCAGTCGGCCCTCTAATAATATTGCACCGAACTAACGCGCGCGGCTGCTGGTCTAGGACGGAGGTAGGCAGGCCTACCTTGCGTGCGGGACGAAATAGAGGCAGATGATCAATATTATTATGACTTGTTCAACGCCCGCGCTGTCGCTCTTATCTCCCACGCACGCTCAAGCAAGCGATATGGGCGGTATGTGGTGGATGCGTGGTTGCTTTATATATATATGTATATATATGTATATATATATGCTGCGGCGCTGCATGCCGGGTTGATTGTTGTTAACACTCCAAGCACAAGTCTTCAAATTGATGTGCGATGCGCCATCGATATATAGGACTTATTATTGGTCCCTTCGTTCTGTGCTACGTAATAATGAATGTGTCGCTAGATAGCTCTTGTTTGTTTATGTATGCAGCTAGATAGTGCACACATACGTAAACCCCCGCCCGCCACGGAAGCACACGCTCACCCAGCCAGTCCACCGCCTGTTATTTTGCTTTGCAGAGTTCGTGCGGAAACCCCAGGAGCTTATGATTCAGGCCTGCGAAGAGACCTTACCGGTGTCTGGTACGTACCGATGGATGCATCCAACACGCACGCACCTACCCTCACTACGTACTCCAGCTGAAGGGATACCGACCGATCGAGCGAGCGAAAATTTCTGGAACCCGTTTGCTTGCTATCTTGCAGCGCCATCAGCTGGGACGTTATATAATTACTATAGTGCTAGTACTAGAATTATTCGTAGTAACTTACGTAGTAATTGTTACAATGTGGATCGGACCCGAGTCCCGTTCCCACGCACGGGCCTAGATAGCTCGTAGATAGGCGCGCGCCTCATCTCATCAACCCCTACGTACTAAGGACTGCGCACCCATCCTCCATCACCCGACCGCGGGGGGCGGGGGGCATGCAGCCATACCGGCCAACACACCAGGTTATTAGCGCGCCAGGATTGCCCCTCCTGGAAACCGCGCCAGACCCGCCGAATCACATGGCGGGGAGGGAGCCGGGATTCGAACCGCGGATCTGGGACAGAATGCCAGTGTCTTTCCATTTAGACGACCTCATTCTTACATGCAGTCGAAATGACTAGATAGATACATTGCTTCGGTTTGAAACCGAGGCGTGGGGGACGCGGCAGGAGCGAGAGGTTATGGGTTTTCCCGGCTGCCCCCGGCACGTACGTCCATACCTCCGAACGACCGCAAGAACATATACACCTAGCCTAGGATTTATGTCTCAGTGCACCGTCCTCCAGTTTAAACACGTCATATCCACACCGCCGTTTGTCCCTGATAAAGAAGCAAGCCACCGAGCGAGCCATCCACCTCATCTGTTTAACCGCGCGCACATGTGTAACTAGCTAGCTAGATGGATAGATAGCTAGCTGGCTCGTTAGATAGAGCTAGGCATGCATGAGTCCATTGCCATCCAACTAACTACTTCGGTATAAATACGAATCATAAATGTTCCCCGGGCATGCACTCTAGCTATGCACACATGTCTGCCCGAATGCCGGCAGCAGGCGACAATGTCATCACACCCGCACTATTCGACCTGTACTACTGAATCCACGGGCGAGGTCATGCACGGTAACGTGAAATCGCAGTGAGCAGTCATCTATCATAACAGAAGGGAATCCTACATATTGATGTAACCAGTCAGTTGCTTGCTTGTGTGTTCGTCCAATCTATCAATGTATATATGTGTGTATGTATAAGCGAAGTCTGCATCTATACAAACCCCGCCCCGGCCCCCCGTTCGCCGGTCTTTTTTTCCCTTCCTTGCCTACCTCCAGGGTCCACGAATACAGCGCAGCTGCTAACGGCCTTTCCGCTGAATCTCACAAGCCGGTGCTTTGGTTATCATGTTTAAGAAACCTGAATAGTACCTTCACACAACTGTTTCAAAGCCAGGGCTCGTTGGGTGGGGGCATCACCATAAAGCTCATGCGCTTGACGCCGACCAACGCGACGGTGTCGGCTTGCCGATTTGTACGTGCGACTGAGTCCGCGTGTCAGGACGGCATTGACAATGACTGGTGAGATTTCTGTTGAACGCGCCGGATGTACCGTGTCCGTGCCGCCAATCGTGCAATCAAGCAATCTGTCGCTTCAGGCTGGCGTGAGGCATTCCACGCACACCATGTTCTCAACAACACAACTCCATCTATCTTGCTGACCTTCCTTCACGTGTGGCGACGCAATGCCGCTGGTTCCAGCTAGGCTGAATGTATGTGGATTCTGCGTTGCGGTCCTACATACCTTTGACGGTTCGTTGCCGTCGGCCCGCCGCTGCCGTACGTGCTCGCTCCCTGCAGTGACGGTCTGGTGGATCTCGAGGACCCGGACTGCAGGGCAACTTTACCCCAGCCGCCATCACCGCAGCCTTCTCCGCCGCCAGGGCCTCCACGCCGGTCGCCACCTCCGCCACGTGCGCCGCGGACGCCTCGGCCGCCGTTACAACCCCTGCGACCATCGCCACCGCCACCTCTTCCGCCCTCGCCCCGACCGCCGCCGTCGCCGCGGCCTCCGCGTGCCCCGCGGCAGCCGCCACAGATACCGCCGCCCCCGCCCCCACGGCCGCCATCACCGCCAGCGCCTCGGCCCCCCAGGCCCTCTCGGATGCCATCTCCGCCGCCGCCACCGTCCCCGGTCCCCCTGCTGCCTTTGCCGCCGCCCCGTCAGCCGCCATCGCTACGTCAGCAGCCCACGACGGTGGCACGTCCGCCCCCGCCGGCGACCCGTACTCCAACCCTGAGGCCGGCAGGGGCGGCCCGTCGTAAGCAGCCACCGCCACCGCCTTAACAGCGTTATTGATTCATCCAGCCGCCGCGCCCTCGGCGTTGTCAATCTCGTCAGTCGATTGTTAGCTAGTCCGAGCGGCGGAGTGGTTTGCTTGTTGCGGGTATGTGTCGCAGCCCGCGTGCTTAGCTGATGCTGGTGTCATCGACTAGTGCTGGTTGCAGCTACACGCACTACGTGAGGCGCTGTGCGGGATGGGTTCATTGTTTGAATGGAACAGTGCCGGCTGCAGCCACGCCCCACGCACGCACAGCAAGGCAACCCGTATTTCGATGCGTCCACATACAGCACCTTGCTTAGTCGGCACGGAGTCGTAGCGGCGGGTTATGTACATGGTTGGTCTTGGTGAGGTAAATGCACAAACGCGAGGCACGCATACATCCGCGAATGCTGCTGTATTTATGACGTACGTACGGTCGATCGATGCATGGGGAACGCCATGTGGCTGTCCTACGTATGTCCTGCTGAAATCGGCGAGCGATGGACTTCCAGTTTATAATGTAACCGTTACAAGGTGGACCCGTATCCCGACCGGGTGTTCCAACGGGCCCAGATAGCTCGTAGGTGCCTCGTCTCATCAACCCCTACCAAGGACTGCGCACCCATCCTCCATCACCCGCGGGGGGGTCACGCAGCCATACCGGCCACTACACCAGGTTACCAGCGCGCCAGGATTGCCTCTCCTGGAAACCGCGCCAGACCCGCCTAATCACACGGCGGTGAGGGGACGGGGATTCGAACCGCCGATCTCTGGACAGAATGCCAGTGTCTTTCCCATTAGACGACCCCCCCAGTTTATCTGCGGATACCATTGATGCGATGTGATCGGGTCTTCGGCGGCCGCATCCATCTGGGCTCGTACGTCGAACAGACTATCGTTGTAGAAGTAGTCTTACTTGACCGCGTTCTGTAATCCGTGCGTATCCTCTCTTGGCGCTTGTATATACTGCTGCTGATAGCCAGAGCCGACTCCACGAGTATGTGTGTCGGTGACGGCGTTAGTGAGGTGCGTGCCTTCCCCTTGCGGGGTACGCGTGAGCAGCGGACAGCGTCACTCTGGAACGAATGGAAATGTTGTCAACCCCAGGACACGTACGAGCCTGGGCGCGTGCGGAGCGGCGGCGGCTTAAGTGACTGAACTGCGCGGCCCCGCCTGCGGAATCGATATACGCAACCAAAATGCACGCACAGTTTTAGTTTCGATACCAAGGATAACCAATGTCTATTGCTTGACTGAAGTATACTGCCTTTCAGCAGGGAGCGCAGCAGTACAGCAGCCCGGCCCATCGATCCCCGCGCGCGCCGCAGGCACGCAGGCAGGGCACAAAGATAGGTGATCTGCGTGTCGTCCCTAGCTAGATCTGAGCTAGATGGATCTGAGGCCTTCGGGATTCGTTCGTACAAGCATACGGCCACTCGCTGGCTGGCAGGGCTCATCAGCAGTAGTCACCCACGGGGCGTTGCCAGCGACTTGTGCTATCTATCGACTTATCTAGCAACTAGCATACGGTAGCTGGAGCGTACCGTACACCCGGTGGGGACGGCTCGGCTCCACCTGATAACGGTCACTACTACGCGATAGCTGCGCCTTCGCTCTCATCTAGGCCAAGTCCGCGTGTGACCCTTCCGCATTCTAAGCCTGAGTGTGTCTCTGCGGTATCGCCGGCGGCTCTGGGCGCGAAGCAAGCCCGCCCCCTACGTACAGCCCCCAGCCGTCCGCCCACGACTCCGACTTCGAACAACCGGCGGAGCAGCCCAACAGCCGCTAGCTGTTATTATTCACCGTCGATACGGTAAGTTCATCACCCTCTTCAGAAGTCCATCCACACCACTGCGACCGCCACCGTGCGCCTGCGTGCACGCGCCCCAGCAGGTTGGTTCTGCATAAAGCAATAAGCCGGCAAGGTGCTGCCAGGACAGGGTGGCTGGCCAACTGCCAGAGTTCCAGTGCCCTCAGCGTGGGCCGCGGGGGGCCGGCACATGAGCGTGACGACTGACCCCTCGATAGGGCGGGAGGTTCTTGGCCCAGAGAGGCCGTCCGGACAGGCCCCTGATGGTGGTTTATTTGCGAGGCCCGTGCGTCGCCTTCATTCCAAGACTACGAGCCACCGCGCGAGATGAGATCCGGTCTTGGCCAATGCAGTGGTGGGGCGCCCCGGTGCCATGGGCTATACTTGGTAAGAGTCCATGGCATTCTACGTGCGTGGTACACCAGGGGGTCGTTCAAATCCGCTCACAGACACGGATGGTCGAAATTTTGGAAGGGGATAGTGGTGCGGACAGGGTTTTCGAAGGGGAGGGCAAAGCATTCGCTGAGATTATTGGGTTTTTGTTATTAATGATGTCACAGTGGACCCCGCTAGGGTCATCGGTGACAGCCGCAGCCTCCGCACTATACACTGCACAAAAGGAAACCGCGCCACTGCACCTACCTTGGCGGACAGGTCATCAGGCTCTACAAGTGCACCGAAACACACCCGCACCCAATCCACCAGGGAACCACCCCGGTCCTGATGACCAGCCATAGCTAAGGCTAAAGCCCGCAGCTAGGGGGAGGTGAGCGGTTCCGCGACGTGGGAAGGTGGGATACGTACTTCCGTCCGCTGATCCCAACCCACATGTACCACCTCCTGCGTGGCCGACAAGGCCCACCCTATGAGGCCTGCCGATCTGGCGGCCGCCATCCATCAGCTAGCGGCGCCATCTACGTCAGTCGTGGGGGTTGCCGCCGATATCATTAGCTAGGGGCAACTAACCTAATGGACGTCCCGGGCGAACGAAGTCCAGTCGCAACTGCGCGCATCAGTCCTTGATTTGTACGACAACGACCGCCCCGACACCCACCGTGTTTTCCGACGACGTGGACCGACCCTACGTCCAGTTCGACAAGGTTGACCGCCCACCGCGAGTGATGGTCCCCCGCGCATGGAGAGCGACCAAGAGCCGCGTCAGCTCAGCCAGTAGTGGGAGCCTCGATCGCCGGCAGGAGGCCTCCCGCCGCGAGGACACGAGCAGGCACCTGATCACCGCAGGCGCTCATTTATTATTAATGATGGATGCTTTGGCAGTGGACCCCGCTCACGTATACATGCCCTTATCCTGCCGAGGCGAACAAGCCCCCTCTGACGAATATTGGTATATATGCCCCTATCCTGCCGGGGTGAACAAGCCCCCGTACGTGTTGCCGATCCCCGGACCCAAGTACCTCCCCTTCACGGCTGCTCCATACATGAGCGAGTCCGTACACACCTGAAGTGGGTACTGAATCATGAACGTAGTTTCCCTGGCTGCGCGCATTGTAGCCGGCCGCCAAGTACTGTGAGGATACGGTGGTCTATCGGCTGCCACCCGGTATTTCATGGTTGCGCCCGTGGCATTTGTTCATCTAACCAACCAGACAGGTTATTTTCTTGCGCGGGGTGTCCAGCCAGTAGCAAGGCACACGAGGAAGGGCGCATCCGATCCATGCGATGATGAACCCCGCATCTGACCCGAACAGCGCCCGGCGTACGCCCAGCGGAAAGTGTCGATTGAGCGAGGACAGGTGCGCAGAGCATTCAACCCGTGTTTCCATTATTCCAGTGCCGTTCGGTGTGGCCGACGCTGCCGGCACTGGATGGCGCGGCCGCGGCCGCAGCATCAGCAACAACAGCACGTGCCGGCCCTCATGCTGCGGAAGCACTGCAATCCCCACACATGGGTCCACACAGAAATGACGAGATGTATGCAGATTTGCGTATGAATACATGAATGCACCGCGGCGTACCTGCATACATACCGCCCCAACCACGTGCCCGATGGATATATGAATTGATGACTCACATGCAGCCCACGACCACTCCTGGTTGCTCCTGGATCGTACACCCAGAATAAAATTTGCTTCCGTTCTAGCTCGATCTATCCATTCGTCGATGCCTTGCGATAGCCCATGATTCCGCAGAGTGTTCGTTCACCCGGGCCGCGAACATCACCACCTCAAGACTTTTGTAGACCGTCATGCACCGTCCGAGGCCGACCCAGGAACGCAGGTAACATCCTGCGCCTCAGGATGATGAGCCTGCGACGTATCGGCTGTCTTGACAGGTGCACGTCCTTGAGCCGCGGCGGGTGATATCAACATGTGTGTATGTGTGTGCCGCCCACATGTGCAGCAGCCAGCCCGGTTGCGGGCGACCCACGTGAATTGCCCCACCATGCCGGCCATGCCACGACTCGTCTCTAACGACCCGTAAACATGGGGTTCAGCGCCGGCTGAGCTGGCACGGCGCCGTACTGCTGCGGCCCGGAGCCAAGCGGCGGGGCCGAGGCAGCGTACTGCTTGGACGCGGGGTCGTACTGGGGTCCCCCGCCGTACTGCTGAGGCGCAGCGTTGTACTGCTGAGGCGCGGCGTTATACTGCTGATGAGGCGCGGCGTTATACTGCGGAGGCGCGGCGTTGTACTGCGGAGGCGCGGCGCCGTACTGCTGCGGCCCGGAGCCAAGCGGCGGGGCCGAGGCAGCGTACTGCTTGGACGCGGGGTCGTACTGGGGTCCCCCGCCGTACTGCTGAGGCGCGGCGTTGTACTGCGGAGGCGCGGCGTTGTACTGCTGAGGCGCGGGGTTGTACTGCTGAGGCGCGGGGTTGTACTGCTGAGGCGCGGGGTTGTACTGCTGAGGCGCGGGGTTGTACTGCTGAGGCGCGGGGCTGTACTGCTGAGGTGCGGCGTTGTGCTGCTGTGCCGCGGGGACTCCGACGGCCACGCCCGGCAGTCGCACATCCACCACTTGTGCAATCATCTGTACGGCATTGTAATGGTACGGCACGGAACGGAAATCTGTTCGGCAGTTGCGCCCACGAGCGTCCTGCCCAGCATCCCGCGCACGTAAGGCAGTACGTAGTACGACGGCGCATGCTTCTCTGACCGGACTGCAGGGGAATAGAAGTGCGACACGACTCGCGCCTCAGGGTCTGCAACGTGCATTCCCACCTCATCATGAGCCCTCCATGGCCTCCCCCAAACACTCCCCCGGCGCTGCCTCCTCAGTCAACTTACGTGACCCGGGATTCGCTGAAAATTCGTTCATTCAATCATATATTCCGAAATTTTACTCATTCAAACGTCATTCAGATCAGATGTGACGCACCTGCGGGTTCCAGTCGGCGGGCGGCTGCGCGCTGTACGGCTGGTGCGGCGGCGGTGCGGCGTATATGGTGATGGGCACCACCAGCCGCGGGTTGTTCGACAGCAACCCCGCCGACATCTCCACCCGCGCGGTGTACGAACAGGTCACCAGGGTGCCCACGGTGGTGGCCACAAGCCCCGCCGGCAGCGGCAGCGCCAACTGCTTGGCGCCCTCGCCCACGAAACTGGTGTTGCTGGGCAGGCCCGGGAACTTCTGTTTGGCGACCTGCTCCGTGGCCGTGTGGCTGCAGCCCGAGGCCATCAGTCGCACGGTGCGCTCGATGGTCACCGACACGATTTTGAATTCCAGCTTGGTGCGGTTCTCGATCTGCACATAACAAACGAGAAGACCGCACCGTGAAACAACGGTCGGTACGCACTCTCCTGACTGCAGGGAGTGACATACAACATCCACCACGCATACATTATTCGGCAATCAAATACCGCATCCGTCGACCCCGCCCATGTGACTAAACCGACACCGATCGCAGCTGTCCGCCTGATGATGGTTGATGGATGGCCCGCCAGCCAGGCGCCACCACCGACCAGCGGGCATGATGCATGGGCCGGCGGCAGGGCGGATTGTGGTGAAGCCGCGCTTCTGGCCCAACCTCTACCGGTGCCCTCCGGCAGCTCTGCATCCGCTGCACGGCACCAAGCACGTGACATGACACCCCAGCCAGTGGGCGCCCAACCCCCGCACGCACCTCCAGCACCATCACGGCCGTCTCTCCAGCCATGAAGGCGTTCTTGGAGGCGTGCACCCGCGTCACCACAAGTCCCTGGCCCCGGCATAAGCACGTCTGGACGCTGGTGACGGTTTCCGCAGTCAGTTCGCTGGGGGGCCGGGTCAGGCGCTGCCGTACGACAATGTCCTGGGAGCCGTTGAGGTTGGTTGTGACGTTCATGAGGCCCAGCATTTTTGAGTTCTTAAGCACGGTGGCCTTGACCTTGTACTTGATCTTCCCACTGCGAAAGCAAGCAGGGGCGGAACACATACATACGAAAGTACGAAAGTGCGTACGAAGACGTCGCTAGGGCAAGTGCGCCGCTCATATGGATGCGCGAAGCAAACCGTCTTCCAATAGGCTTTGCTGGGCGGCATGCCCCACATGCGGCTTTGCTGCATCCGACTGTCTGCAGTGACGCTGTGATTAGATAAGAGACCCGCCCGTTGTGATTATTACCGTAACGATGGCCCCACACACACAGCGGGCATCGGCCATAAGCAAATCATCGCACGGTTTGCGAGGGCGCTTACATTACATTGTTGTGTTTTTTGCCTGCCACGTCGGTCTGGGGCGAGGTGAACCGGAAGGAGCCGGGCAGGTCCGCCGGCAGGGCGGCTCGGAAGGGGAACTGGTACTGGCCCCGCGGCAGCTGCTGGCTGGCGTCCCAGTGGTGCAGGGGAACCTCGACCTGTTTGCGAGGGGGAAGGTGCCCGGCAAACAAACGCGGCAAACGCGAGTGCGGATATATAGCGCGGGCGGACATCGGTAAGAGCGACTGGTGGGCTATAGTAGTAATAACCGTTACAAGGTGGACCCGAGTCCCTGGTAGGTTATGTCATGTGGCGGTGACCGGTGGATTTGGCTAGGGCTAGGGCTAGGGCTAGGGCTAGGACCCAGAACGAAGATGCGTAGCTTCGCAACACGACATGTATCCATCCGTGGGAAAGATTTATCTAGGGCTTCCGGCAGCAGTGGCTGCGCAACCCCGTCCCACTTGCTTCGTCCTGCCTTGAAGAACTCATTCTTGGAATGGCAGTACCGCCGGCGCTCCACGTTCCGCCAGTACCCGTCCTTGTTCTGGCCATTCGGTTGCTGGACCGGATAGTAGTGGGTGGTGCACACGGGCCCTGTGTTCAGGCCGCCGCCTAAGTCCGCAGTCGCCGCCGCTACAACCGCGCCGAGGCCCCCTTGGTTGCCGCCCGGGTAACCGCCGGGGTTGAAGGCCGGCGGCTTCCCCTTGACGAACTCCAGGTTGACGGTGACCTCCTCCCACGAGGCTCGCTCGTAGCCCTTGACCTGCGGGCACATACAGCGTAGGTGGCTATCTGGGTGAGGTTGCGGCCCTCTGTATTTTTTTGTTCGCGGTATTGAGGTGTGGGGTTACCTTGCCGACAAGGTGGTACACACCGTTGATCCCTTTTCGGATAACATTCCGCTGTAACGTTCATTCATTCATACAGCGGATGCGATCCGTCGTACATCAGCCATGGTAATGGCGAATCGCTCGGCGGCAGTTGAGGCCTGTACAGGACGTATCGCTGTGTGCTCGCGACGGCTCGCGTGAAGGGGGCCCCGCTTCGACTGCGTGCCCACCTCGATGACCACGGTGGACGCATAGATGGGTTCGGTTATGTTGAGCAGCACATAGCCCTGGACTACGTCACCCGAGAAGTAGTCGGCCTTATCGCACCAGACCGCGACGTTATTGCCGGAAGAGAAAGTAGCGCCCATTTACGAGGAGTACGATATGTCGCCGCTTACACCCAGATTTTGGTTCCGTTGGTCACAGGCCACAGCAAGGCCAGGTCGCTACCTTGAGCAAGTACTGGTATATATACGGGTAAAAGCGAGAACACAGCAAGATCATCACAGGATACAGAAATTTATATTAGGTCTGATATTACTTCTTACTAGCTATGTCACTCTTCGGACTGCATTTCCAGGCAGCTGTACGTCAAGCAGGCCTTGAAGTGTCCAACCATTAACTGAGGTTCGTTTCATTACCCAAATCCGTTAGGGACAAATTGTTCCTAAAATGCCGGATCTTCCGCGCGAACGCCGCAAGTTGAGGTTCGACTCAGTCGCCGCTTAGCCCAAAATCAATCAGCATATCGCGGATACATATCGCAGCCAGCTCAATATATTTGGTGATTTGCGTGGTGATGTGGACGGCTACATCCGGTGTCGATCTTCGGTTGTGTCGTGTCGAAGAGCACGGTATGTAGCTAGTGGATGATCCGGAATACCCCCATCCCACCCTCCTTTATCCACATTACCACGCACGTGCGGTGCACCATGCTTGCCCAAGGGCTTGCCTCACTGTACCGTATTTCACCCGGGCACCGGTGCACGCGCTAAGCATATAGCTGCTCACAGCACGAACCATGATGCACAGCACAAGCTACATCAAAAGTCTGGCGCGGCATGCCCTTCCGTCCGCTCGGTGTCCCATGTATAGCCCCTCGCCCCTCACCTGTGCAATCCACGGATACGGTAGTTTTCGCAGCGACGGCTTCTCATGACAACGCGCAACTATCGTCAGACGCGCGCCCTCATCGATCCGGCCCAACAACGCGTGGCGATTCCGAAACCTTCGCGCCTTGTCGAAGGATGGTTCGTTTGCGCACCGACCAGTAGCCCGAGCCAACCTGCGATACGTACGTCAAGAAGTAGCGCATGTGCGCATCTATAGGCGCATAGGTACAAGCATCTGGTACCTCACGGCAAGCCCACGGGTGCAGGCGTGTTGAGCAGCCAAAGCTTGAGCCACAGAGCGACAGAGGCCACCGTGATTCCCCGGTCGCCACACGGCCGGGGGCAAGCGCGACTGCCCAATATCACCCACCGAGACGCGGCCAACGAATTCAGGAGTCTAGGTGAGAGAACGAGTAACTCAACGCCGCCGTCTGATCATGCACATATGGTTGTACGCATCGCCCAGGGCGATGAACACAGCACCTTAAGGCATACATGCCCTTATGCCATGTTCGTCGCCAACCAGCTCGTACGTCCCTGCAGTACGATGATTACTTCCTGGAACGACAGGCAACCTTGTCATGGTTCAAAACGGTTCAAACGGGGTTTCTGCTTAACAAATAACTCTACACCAAAACCAACAAACAGGGGTTGCTGCAAAGGGCTGCAATGCTTGCATATTAATGTCATGAATTTGAGCCAACGCCGGGCCCCTGCCTGGAGGCTTATTACCTACCTGCCTCGCAGTCGTGAGGTAGGTACGGCTTAATAAAAATACGTCACCCGTAACCAAGACCACACACCATCATCGGTAAGGACACAGCAGGTCCACACGTACCAGATTGCTTTCACACCGTAGACATCACATCATATCCGTCCTGCCCGATATTCCAATGCAAAATAAGTTCCAGCACTGAACCTTTCCCTCCATCCTCACCAACCAAAATTCTTAAGCAGTTACAAACGTCGACATCGGGCTGCTCCACGCAGGGACGTCCCACCCTGGATCACGCCCCATCCTCTCCGCGGTGTCGGTAAATAGATACGGCACAGGTCATCAAACCATGACATTCGCGCCACCCAATTATTATAAACACCACGACGACGACGCCTGCTCACACCGGCTTCCCGTACATGGGGTTCATCATAGGTGCCCCCGCTGTGCCTTCGCTGCCCAGCAGGTCCTGTCCGCCAGCGAGCGATGCGGCCGTGTGCGCCGGCGCCGCGACTGCAGGCACGGATGCCGCGGGGGCCGGCGGGGCGGACGCATCGGCGAAGGGCGACGGTGAGTCGACTTGCCGCTGCCTCTGCCGCTGCTGCTGCTGCTGCTGTTGCTGCTGGACGTAAGCGGGTGCAGCCGGGACCGCGGGCTGCGGTGTGGCGAAGGCTGCAGGCACCTGCTGGGCCACCTGCTGCGGTATCGGCGGCTGTGGCATCGGTTGCTGCGGCTGCGATCCCTGGAAAGCCGGAAGCCCATTGCAGGGCAGGTTGACAACCACGGCCTGGCCGAAGGTCTGCCAGGAGGATAGTGGCGGAGGCGCGAGAAGAGCGGGTTTACAAATCAGCGGGGTTCAGCACTGTCAGGGTAAAGCACCGATCTGTGGGCGAGCGACGTCCACACACAGACATACATACACGCCACATGCAGTCGCAGCTGAGGCAATGAGAGCCGACCGCCAGTCAGGCAGTGCAACAACAGACGCTGCCAGGGCCGGCGACCCTCATCCCGACTCCCCGCCATCTCCCTGCGGAACGGAACCCAACCGGCCTACCTGCACTGCCCCAAACGGCGCCGCTCCGCCCGCCTGCTGCTGCTGCTGCTGCATCCCTACGGGCGCCTGCACCTGCCGCCTCGGCGGCTGGCCGTGCACCGAGATGGGCACTTGCAGGCGGGGGTGGCTCGTGAAGGGCCCCGCGGAGAGCTGCACCCACACTCGGTAGGAGCAGGTGACTAGGCTCGACACAGTGGTGGGCTCCAGGTCGTCGGGCAGGGGCAAGGACAGCCGCTTGGCGCCCGCGCCCACGTAGCTGGTGCCCTTGGGAAGGCCTGCGGGCACACGGCAGGTCGGCAGCGGCCGCGACACGTCTCTCTGCCAGGTCGTGTGTGGCCGTGACGCGGCCGCCCCGGGGATCGGCGTAGGGCTGCGGTGCCTTTGCGCGCAGGCGGGGAGGGGAGGGTGCCGTCAGAACGACTTACCCGGGAACTGGCGCCTGCACAGCCGCTCTTCCGATCTGTACGAGCAGCCCCGGGCCTTGACTACCACTACGCGGTCGAGCTCCACCCAGACTTCGTCGAACTCCAAGTTCGTGTGGTTCTCAATCTGAGCATCGCAGGGCGGGGATCGAACAGGGGGCACCGGGACGAACACATGGCCCAGGGTTCCCAAGGTTCCAAGGCAAAGAGGGAACGGCAACGAAAGCATCACCAGCAGGAGGCCGCCGGCGGTGCAACCCTGGGTCAGGAGCTACGGTACGTCTGCAGCTGTACTCCCGCCCGCGGGCACCGCCAGGAAGGAACAAGGTTAACCCCCATCGGGTCGCTGTGGGCTGTCCCGTCGCAGCCCGAGTCCCGGATCAGCTAGGTCCCCGAGGCCGGCAGCCTCCCGGCGCACCTCCAGGACCATCTCCGCCACCTCGCCCGATCCGAATCGGTCTTTGGCGGCCCTCAGCCGCACCACCACCATGCCCGCGCTTTGGAAGAAGCAGCAGCTGTTGACCTGCTTGACTGTCTCCGCAGTCAGCTCGTGGGGCGGCCGGTCGCAGCGCTGCATGACGACAATCTCCACGCTGTCGTGCATGTGGGGGCAGCGCACGTTTTGCATGCCCCCCAGCATCACAAAGCCCTTGAGCTTGTATTCCACTTTGGCGCTGGTGCAGAAGCAAAGGACAAACCGGGACAGTGGCGGGACGCAACAGGACGGTTGAGGTCCGTGATGAAATGAAGAGGTGGTTCACTTGCGGGACGTGCGATCTCGCATGAACGAACCGTGGGTCGCTGGCGGTGGTAGGCGTGTTTAAGCAAGGTACGACGTGGTTCAGTTTAAGAGAACAGAACTTACACGACGCTCTCGTAGGCCCCGACGTCGCTCTCGTAGCTCTCGTCTTCGAAGCGGAAGCTGCCCGGAAGATTGGGCGGCAGAAGAATGCGAAAGGGAAATTGATACTGGCCCGGTGCCAGTAGCTGCCCGGCATACCATTGATACAATGGAACATCTACCTGGAGGAAAAAAGGAGTACGGCAGTAGGGTCATGGGTTGTGAGGGTCGTGAAGGTATTGCACACCGGAGAACCCGCGGGTCGGTAGTGTTTGCAACTATGTGCCGAAGCCTCAACCCACCTCAAAGAAATCCTTTCGAGCATGGCGTGGAATTTTTGTGATGATTTCATCGGCGCCGTCAAACACCAGGACCTCCTCAACACGAATTTCGTTCCACTGGACGCTCTCAAACCCGATAACCTACAAACAGAAACCATGCATAGGAATTTTTGGTCGAAGCTGAATGCAAGATTTTGGAAGAATGCAAGCTTTTGGAAGAATGCAAGCTTTGCTCAAACCCAGCTTGATTTTTTTCGAAACTGACCTCCACATTTACGGACCTAGCCGTGAACGATTCAAATACGGTAAGAAGAATATATCCCTCAACTATATCACCAGCGACATAAACGGGTTTGTTGCAAAAGACGTCCACCCGATTCGGTGACCGGTAGTTAGTGGCCATAGAGCGAACAAGACTGCCGACAGTGAATTTGTTGTTCTACTATGAAAGATAACGTCAGGCTGTTTCACAATTTGCAGCGATAAATGTATGTTCGCCGGTTAAGGTTTGCGTTAATGACCACACTTTGCCCCAAAATAAATATGATGGACATCTGACTAGAGGCAGGACGATGGAAGTGTGTGACCGGACTCCCTTAGCTTTCGCGATACGAAAGAGTGGGCATCTACCTGTTTTAGAACACTACGTACGGTAATTGGTCGCAGCGTACTATACGAATAGTGATGCAATGTGCACATGTCATTTCAGCGACGTCACACACAGCGGGTAAGAGTGGTGAAGCGGTGAAGCCGCACTGACTAAGCATCCGACAAAAATGGCCCGTTCCAACCTGCTTAAACCTTGCATGCTGCAGGAAAAAAATGACAGCGAACTCACCACCCCCAATAGTCACGCGCATTCCACAGCATGATACATTCTCCGACTATTCCTGCGTGGGTTCTGAAGGTGGGTCCACTCTCGCAACGCGTGTCCTGACATCCTTCTTTTTCACATGCCTGTACAGCCCGGATGCAGCCCCGGCAGCATTACATTGCAGCAGCGGCATTCAAGTTCAGCAGACCAAGCAGACCACCCTGACGACTTGGTCGTCAGCAAGACCACAAGCCGCCTACCACCGTCAAACGCAAGTGAATATGTACGGCGGCACTCGTGACAACCACTTCTGAAAGCTGCCGCCCGGGTGTAGTATACCCGTGCTTCCGAACCCAAACATGCTCAGGCCACCATTCCCGCCGGTTCCAGCCGCATCGGTGTCCACCAGCAGGTCCCCATCACTCAACGCTCCACCCCTGGAACCCGAACGGCCGAAGCCCAGTGTCCAGGATCCCTGTTACCGACGCTCCCTCATCCTCATTCCCGGCTGCCGACACGTATTCACTGCATGACGCGTCCCCCCTCCAGCCGCTTGCCGCTGCTCGGCCCACCGCCATCAGAACAACCAGAAGAACGTGGGCCGGGGGATGGGCTTTCGGACCGGCGGCAGCAAATGGATGCGCCCCGTCTGCAAGAGCAGGGTCCAGGAAGGGACAGGTGGGTTCCGGGCACGGTACAAAGAACGCCCGTCCACAGGTAAGTAAGGATGGGACGTACTCGGAGACAGGTGCATTGCGTGCAGCACCACGCGCCTTCAGCGGTGTGGCGCCGAGATCAAACAATGAGGATCCCACGTACATTCGCGGGTGCTGCGCATGTAGATGGACCGGGGCGAGGGGCCGATCCCTTACCCTTGCCCGCGCACCCTGTACTGCTATCCACCCGCCTCACAGGCGCCCGCAGCGGACATCCATGTTCCCATCCGCCCGACGCACCTGGTACACGTTGATCATGTACAGCAACTCCGCCACGGGAGAGTTCTTCCAGTGAAGTCGTCGCAACGCCATGGCCTTGCTGAAGGTGTTCACTTCGCCCCCGCTGCCGATGCGCGCCAGGTACGCGTCCAGTTTGCACTCTGTGGCCGAACGCAAATGCAGCCCAGTCAAGAATACACCACCACGGGCAAACGGCTGGGCGAGCCATCCGGGATGCCGAGGCAAGTAACAGCGTGGCAGACCGAAAATAGTCCCCAACCTACGCCTGGTTGGCATGGTGGTGTTAGCCTATTTTACACGCCGGGTTTGTAGTGAACTCTTACTCATGGGGTACAGACCATCGCCGTCATGACGCGGGTGACAGGTACGCCCATCCTCCTGCCCGCCGCGACCTCTGCCCGCCCCAGCACAGAGTCACGAGCACGCAACCCAACTCCTAGAGCGACCACAGCATGCCCGCCCGGTCCCGTGTCACGACGTCATGTCGCCAATACGCATCGGATCACCCCAAGCAACCCATCCCCGTCTCTGGAAGGGACCGACACCCCGTCCCAGACAGATCCCGAACACCACAGGCTCGCAGCTGAGTCCGCTATGAACGCCCCACAATCATGCACCGCCCGAGGCCCTGCCCCGCCCACATCGGGGCCCCTGCCAACACCAGCCCAGGCACTCACGCCAGAGCACCACAGCCTTGTGCGCCGCATACATCTGGAACATGACGCCCCGCCACACCAGGAACCAGACGTATCGGAAGGCGGGTGGAATCATGATGTACTTGAAGTGCATGACGAGGTACCAGAAGGTCGAGAACACCGTCCAACGCTTTTCGTACCCTGCAGGAGGAAGGGATGGTGGAAGGATGGGTCGGTGTGTGGACTCAGGGCAGGGGCACGCGGGGCTGAAGTGAAGAGGGTGTCGCCGCGCAGCGGCCGTAGGCAGTGATCAACCCGGAGGCCTAAACTCAGCAGCTCAGTCCGCAACAACCCATGCGGTGGATCCAGAAGAGTGCCACGTTGCGCTCTTATGTTTGGACAGGCTGTAATCTGTGTCGTCCTGTTACTGTCGCGCTCGCGAGGAGCGGATCCACAGGGAGGGGCGTTGTTGGACGTGGTGCAATGCAGACCCATGGTTCTGTCAGAGGTGGGATCAGGCACGAATCCAGAGTTGCTTGGATCGGACACCATGATGATGTAAGCTGAACTTGCGCAGCAGTCCCATTTGTGACGTTGTCCAGCGGACGCATCCCGTGATGATACGATCTGGGCCTGCTGCGCGAACGAGGGCCTAGGGCAACACCCTGGGCTGTGTTGGTCCCGACAAGGCACTCACACGGAATGTCCAGCGAGCATCGCATGAATTTATCTTGCCAGAACACGTAGTTATCCTCGCGCCTCCGGTATTGCATCCACGCCGGGAACCATTCGGCAGATGGTCGGAGTGTCCCCGTATCTTTGATGCTTGGTGGCGTCCGTGTTGGTTCATCCCATTGCGGTTTCTCTGGTGATGATGTTGATGGAATCAATTCGGCTTCAAACGGCGGCAACGCAGGACGGGGACCGGCCGCCTCAGCCCAGGCCGGAGCAGCAGTCCGGCACACGAGCGGAGCGCCACGGCGTGCTTTTTGTAGTACAGGAGTCAATTGACACCTGCACGGATGGTTCGATCACAAGCCTTTTCTGGGCCCAGGCGACGAACGCAACCGGTGCGCCGGCAGCCTGGATTAAAGACATGCTCACCCTGATCTTTGCCCTAGAGACGCATTTCGTTGTGCAATCGGGCAGGGCCTCATTAAAGCAATTCGGCTGTCTGCAAGTGAGTGTCGGTGAAGTCCAGCCCTTCCACTATCTGGTCAAGAGAAAATACAGCACATTTCCATAATTGCAAGCTTCCTGAGCGCCAAGTATGATGACACGGATTTCTGTGTTTGTTGTTGGGCTTTGCGATGCAAACCGTTATTGCTCGGCCCTTCCGCAACCATCATAGCTATCTTAGACCGGGGTCACCGCAGGCTTTTGTTGAAATACGTTGAAGCACTTAATACAATATAATACTTTACACATCCACATGCTCGCACCGAGTTCATTTTGGAACATGTACACAGACCCCGCGGCATGTTACGCGTAGCAACATGAGCCGGTAGTAGTGCCAGGTCCTGGAACAACGGTAGAAGTATGGCTCCCAAAGCCGCCACAAATGCAGCGCCTATTGTGCGGCAGGACCTCCCTTGGGCTCTGGGCATCCTTGGCAACCCAGAAGCGGACCCAACCCAGCTGCCCCTGGCGCTCAGCTACTTGAGCACCTTCAATGTGGCGCATCATCTCCCCCAGGTGAGGCTTCTGCACTCCACCAGCCTCGGCTGTCGGCATGCGCCCTCCCCCGCTACGCGACCACGTCTCCCCGAGCCTTGAAGTGTCCTGCGCCCCGGAACGAGCTGCCGGCTTGGCATTTCGCCGGGTACCGACCATACCTATTCCAGCCGTGGCGCTGCTTGACACGCGCCTTAGCCCCGCCCACATGCCCCCAAGGTGCCTTCCCATTCCTCACGGCCCGCAGGATATACCCACCGCGGTCCAGCTCCTTACGCTGACTACGCCCTTTGTGTGCGCCACTGACACGGCCGTCAACTCAGCCGCCATCAAAGTGCTGACACGGCTGGTGTTCACAGAAGCGCAGAACCACCCGTCGTTGCAGGAAGCAATCAGGCAGACCACCATTCTGCAGGTGCGGAGGAGTAAGAGGCCAGGCCGCAGGCCTGCGAGGCGAGCTGTGGGTTGGCGTGTGTCTTTCTCGTGTTGGGCCACGTCTGGCGCTGGCTGAAGGGAGACGGAGGCACGTGCGGTAGGATGTGAGTGGGCCCGGATGGAAGGCTCGCGAGACTGCACTTCTGTGAGCGGCCGCGGGCTCCGCCCGCAACGGTCAGGGAGCCAGGAAGTCCAGCAGCAGCACGGGTGACGAGATGGGACCAGAGTTGCGGAAGGCCATTCCCCGTAAGCCGGCATCAATACGTGCGACGCTGCGCTGGGTTGGGCGCCGTGGATCCGCCCCGTCTGGGTTCCGCAAGGCAGCCGGGGCAGCAGCCGGAGGTCCTGGCGCGCAGTGGCCGAGGGTACCCTATCCGAGCTGCCCCAGGCGGCGACGGTGGGCTACATCACGGGTGGTTGTGGTGGCAGCGACATGGGAACGCGCCCAGCCGATGGGAACGCACCCAGCCGACAGCGTCACGCCAAGCCCCCGCTGGCTGTCGTCTAGCCTCGGGGTCTGGGGCGGTGCGAGGCCTAGGGGGCATGCCAGCACGTCCCTGGTATCCCCAGCGGTGCTAGACACGGGCAGCTGACACACCGCCGGCATGTCGACCGTTGGGGTCTGCAGTGTGGGCTGGCTGCTGCCGTGAGGAGGCCGTGTGGGCTGCTTGCGCGGAGACGCCGGCATGATCCACCTTGGGGCACATCCACTGCGGTGGCCCGGGGGCACACCCGCTGATCACTGCGGACTGCAGCGGTCTGGGCTCTGGAATCAAATGCTGCCGGTCGTTGGCAGCTCCAGGGAGCCCGACTGCATCGAGTGGTCCGCCGGGATGGGAGCTGGCCCCCGTCCTCACTTCGACCGGGCCGCTCGTTGGGCAGCGGCTGGGTGTGTGGATGTCGAACCCTGCGCAGTTGCAACCGACCAGGGACGTCCTGGGCTGCCTGCGCCACGCGTCCGCCTGATTGCACCCTTCCCTTTCCTGCCCCACTGGCCACCGCCCGTCCTGGCTCCCTTACCCACCTGGGACTTCCCGGGGGCCCTCGCTCCCTTCCTACAGCCCCACTCCTCCTCTTCCAACTCCCCGCCCTCCAGGCCTTGTGGGCAGTAGTGGCCTACTTCCACGCCTCCTTCGACGCCTACGCGGCGCGACTGATCGTCATCAAGTCGGAGCCCCCGGAGCCCCCGCCGCCCGTCCGACCTGCCAAGCCCGACTCCCGCCTGTCCAAGCAACCGCCGCCGCCCCCCGTGGACCCGGAGACCACGCTGCCGGTGGGGTGGGCCGTGGGCGGGGCGGTGGCGCGGGACAGGGCGGGAAGGGATGGATGGAATGGGCACCCACCCTGAAGCCTTAAGAAACAAACCTCACATCCGGGTCCATGGGTCCATGGGGACCTAATGGCAGCCTGGTGGCGGGGTGCCTTGCGCGCCCTAGAACAGGGCCGCCTGCTCAGGGGACTTACCTGCGGAAGGAGCGTAAGCCAGCGCGGGGGAGCAGGTCAGTGCTGGGGGCTGCGGTGAAGGCTGGGAATGAGGCGGCGCAGCCACCGTACGGGCGCCCGCTGTACCGTAGTCCTTTCGCCTCCCGCTTTTTGCGCAATACTGGAGTACTCGCGTGGCACCACTGCAATAGCCGCAGTGTGGTGTGTGGCAGTGCGCACTGAGAGCGCGTCCCGCCCTCCTTCGCGCCGCTGTGCCCTCCATCGTCGTGGGCTCAGGGCCCCAGCAAGTATGCCCTGGATGCGGCCATCAGCTCTCTGAACAGCATTGTGGGGGGCAGTCCGGAGGCGGCCGAGGCGGCGGCGGCTGTTCTGGGCGCTGATGCGGCTCCGCTGCTCACCGTGCTTCGCCATCACTCCAGCCGGGTGCAGGTATGCACACCCATGTGCTGGGGGTTTTGAGCTGTCGATTGGGTGAGGGGCCCGGGGGACGAGGAATCGCGATGCCGAAATCTCTAGTGGGTGGAGCTGCAAGGCGGTTGGAGGGCTGTGGGGCGCATGGGGATCGTGCAGCGCTCGGGAGCGTGTCTCCGCCGTGCTTGGGAAGAGTGCCGGGTGTTTTGCATCTCGACCAAGTGTGATACCGGTGCTGGCACGTACGTCCGGGGTGACTGCCGGAGTCCAGGCTGTCAGCGATGTGAATGAGCAGGCTACATGGGCGGTTGATGCTGTCCTCCGTCGCATCCGCGTCGCACCCAACCATTCTGCCGCCAGACGCCCATCAACGACGCCCATCGGCCCACCGACGTAGCCAACCCATTTCTCCATCCGCCCCCAAGACACCCCGGTCCACCCTAGTCAACCGAACCACTCAACCTAGCCCAGCCCAGCCCAACACAACACACACCAACCCTGGGATCGGGCGGGCGGGCGGGTTGCAATTCTAAAAACACCAACCCAAACCACTCTCCCCCGGCGCCTATCCACTCACTCGCCAATGGCCCCACCCACGCACCCACCCACCCACCGGTCCACCCCCCCAAACCTATCACCTGGATCACCTGCCACCCCCTGGCAGGTTCTAGCCCTGCGGCTCATCCGGGTGCTGCTGCGCTCCGAGGCACTGGCGGCCATCCTGGCGGGTGCGGGGGCGGTGGCCCAGCTGACGGAGCTGCTGGGGAGCAGTCCCTTCGGGGCCGTGAGGGAGGAGGCGCTGATGGCGCTTGCCCGGATGCTGGCAACCTTCGGTGAGACCCGTGGGCCGGGCGGGACATGGAGCGAGCGGTGGTCGGGGCAAAGCCATGACTCAAAGCGTCTGGGGCCGCGGCTCTGAGCGCTGGGGTGCTGCGGTCGCCCCCGTGCCAAGATAAAAAGTGCGCCGACTGATGACAGCTGCCTACCGATCAAGGGACGGAAGGCCCCTCGCCCCAGTCCCCCAAGTCTATCCCAAACTCATCCAACCCCCATTCCAGCGAAAGTTCACCCCCACCCCCGCCCCCCGCAACTTCAAACCCCTCGTGGAACTCCAATCCGCATCGCCCCACAGCCCCCGCCATGCAATTGGCTTTGGATGCGGGACTCACCCAGGCCCTGTTGAGGCACTTGCTGGCCCCCTCCACCGGGGTGCCTGTGGAGGACCTGCCGCCGCCGTCGCCCCGCCCGCCGTCGTCGCCCCGGCCCCCGCCCTCCCGCACGGGGGGCACGCCCTCAGCCACGTCGGACGGCACAGGCGAATCGCAGCCGGAGGTCCCAGCTGGGCCGCCGCCGATCGACTTTGCCCGCCCCATGGCCTCCTCGGCAGACCGCCTGCAGGTATCGTTCCGTGATTCCGTCCCACATGATGGAGAGCTCCAGGGAGCGGAGGAAGGGGAGGGAGGGGAAACTTGCCCCCCCCCCGGGATTGTGCGGGGTGACGCCAATGGGCAGGGCTGGCAAAGGCCACACGGCGGATGGGGGAGCAGCTGCATCGCGCCATGAGTCCTCCCTGAGTCCCTTTGGTGTGGTCGGCGTTTCGGACTTTCGGCTGTCCAAGCCTTCGCCAGGTGCCCCTTTCTGGAGATGTCGGTAAGACCCTACAAGGCAACCAGGCGTGACATGGAACTGCTCCTGCCCCTGGACCGCATCCGCCTCCATTGCCCCCCAGGAGCTGTCGGCGCAGATCTTGCTACAGCTCGTCAAGCACCATCAGGGTGCAGTGGCAGAGCTGATACGGCTGGGCGCCGTACAGACGCTGTTGGCGCTGTTGCCCTCGCCCAAGCTGCCGGAGTTGTCGCCCAGCCCCAGCAAGCGCCCCTCCTCCGCCTCGGACACCTTCATCGCCCACCTCATGGGCCGCGGCCGGACCTCCGTCACGGGCTTGGCGGCGGCGCCGCCGCCGCGGGAACAATGGCTGCCGTACATCTCTGGCCCGCCGCCGATGCCTGTGCCGATGAAGCGGATCAACTCCCACGCGCTGCAGGCGTCCCTGCTGACGACGCTGTCGTGTCTGCTGTCGGAGCCGGGGGTGCAGGACTACTGGTGGTCGGTCCACTCCACACAGCGGTGGCACTTGCAGCTCATGTACTTACTGAGCACGGAGGCGCCCCCCAAGCCCAAGCCGCCGGTGAGTACGCACCGCCGCCGAGTTGGGAGCCGGTGGGGCGTGTTGGAGCGGTGGGGGCGTTCGGCTGCAGCCCTTCGTAACGCGGCATCTCAATGGCACCCGAACAGCTATTGAAGTTTGGTCCTGGGGGATGGCCAGTGCTGAGGGGTGGAGTTGTGCTTTGAATGAATGAATGAACGTTACAGCGGACCCCCGAGGGATCAACGGTGTATACCAGGGCAAGCCCCAGCAGGCCCCACCGACTAGGCGGCAAGACTACTCCTCTTTGGTTGTTGATTTGCAGGAGACAGTCACTCCGTCGCGCCGGAACATTACGCCCGCGGCGCCGCCACCGTCCTCGCCGCGGCCTCCCGACTACACGGTGCCGCCGTTCCCCGCGGAGGTGCGCGCCGCGTCGCTGCAGTGCGTGTTGCAGCTGGTCAAGGACCCGCACTGGCTGCAGCTCGCGCCGTACCTGTCCATGCTGCAAGAGACAATCCGCAAGTCGGAGGACTGGGCGCCGCCGATGGTGGCGCCGCTGGCGGAGATCCTGCAGCGGATCATGCAAGCGCGTCTGCCGCCGCCGCCGCGGGCGGCGGCGGCCGCCGCCGCCGCGGCCCCCGAGGGCGCCTCCCCGCCGCCTCTCGACGTCCAGCGCATGTGCAACGCCACCCCCAACGGACTTGCTCCCGAGGCCAACGGTTTGAGTGAGGAGGAGCTGGGCAGCGAAGACGCGGTCGCGGCGCTCAAGTCGTTGAGCAAAATGGCGCGAAAAAGCGGCGACCCGTGGGACTTGTCGGTGGTGGCGGCGGCGCTGCTGGTGCTGCCCGAGTCTGCCATCTACGCAAAGCCGTGGCCGCCGCTTCCGTCGCCGCCGCCCACGCCGCCGCCGCCGCCGCTGCCGACATCGCAGTACCTGTGGGACGCGCTGGGTCGCCCGGTCATGACTGACGGCATCAAGCTGGCGCATGTGTGATCCATGGGTCCGAGTGGCTGTTGCCCAGCGTTGGATGCGCTAAGTTGTTGTTTGCTGTCCGGCGCGGCCTACCTGGGCTTCTGGTCATGGCTTTGGCACAGCAGCACGTTCTTTCTTACCGTATGCGAATACGGGTATCGTGAAGGGGTGTTATGAAGGCACGGCGGCGGGGTGCTGGTGTGACATGCGGTTGGTGCTGGCTGCAGTGCCACCCACCGATCATATGACCTGAGCTGACACGCGGTATCGCCATGACGCGTGCACAGGCGTGCACGGTACGTTTGTTCGTTTGAGGGCCTTGCGGTCCATGACTTGGCCTGTCATGGCATGCAGAACAACCGCCTTCCGTTATTTGCTTCACGCCAAAGATGTGTGGCGAATGTGGTCAGCACCGCTCGTGCCCTCGTGAACAGGGGGGCGCCTTTGGAAGAGGCACCGGGGCGCAGAAACCCAAACGAAGCACGAGGTAGCCTTAGCATGTGCACAGTGAGAGCCTTAGCAATTACATGGTGCATCACGCCGCGGTCGTTGATGGTCTTCCGGGCCGCTTCGGTGCGTCATTAGGGTATACGGGGGTTACTGCAATTCGGCTTCCTTGTGGTACATTGGCACCGCTGGCATTCAGAGCTATTTGTATCGACCATGGACAAGAATTCATGGAATGCGATGTATCCAGCTGGCTGGGCTGCAACCCATGGAAAACTCCAAATTTTGTGTAGGAGCGTGCCCAATCACTAAGGAAACCTTTATCTACTTTTGACCAAACGGCGTATCCAAAGACATTTAAGTCAAACTATGCAGTCTGGTACTTGTTGCCGTCTCCTTCGGCCTCGTCTGTCCTCTCCTATCGATGGGTACGGCACTGTGGTGCATTACTTGAAGCAAAAGGATACTCCTGCCAGAAGTAAAACGGTCATTCATTACAGGCGTGACCATTGCCGAACGTCTCCACTTATATTGACGTTGCAGCCAACCTTTAACTTTCCCGGGTAGATCTGCAAACTTTTCGCAGTTAGCACAGCCGCGCTGCGGCGCGGCCGCAGCTCGTATTAAAATGCCTGACGAGAAACATGTTGATCCGGATAAGGATGCGCCCATCAAGGCGCTTGACGAGACCGACATTGCATTCCTCAAAAATTACGGACTAGGGCCATACGCAGCGCCAATTAAGAAGGCGGAACAGGACGTCAAGGACATTCTGAAGCGCATCAATGACGTGTGCGGGGTCAAGGAGTCAGATACCGGGTTGGCGCCCCCGTCACGCTGGGATTTGGTGTCGGACAAGCAGATGCAGCAGGAGGAGCAGCCGCTGCAGGTGGCCCGCTGCACTAAGATCATCAACCCCGGCACGGATGAGGCGAAGTATATTATTAACGTGAAGCAAATCGCCAAGTTTGTGGTGGGGCTGGGTGATAAGGTGGCCCCCACGGACATCGAGGAGGGTATGCGTGTGGGCGTGGACCGCAACAAGTACCAGATTCAGATTCCCCTTCCCCCCAAGATTGACCCGTCTGTTACCATGATGACTGTGGAGGAGAAGCCGGACATTACGTACAGTGACATCGGCGGGTCGAAGGAACAAATGGAGAAGATGCGTGAAGTCGTAGAGCTGCCAATGCTGCACCCCGAGAAGTTTGTGCAGCTGGGCATTGACCCGCCCAAGGGTGTGCTCATGTACGGGCCGCCTGGCACGGGCAAGACGCTGCTTGCGCGTGCTGTGGCAAACCGCACCGACGCCTGCTTCATCCGCGTCATCGGCAGCGAGCTGGTCCAGAAGTACGTGGGTGAGGGCGCGCGCATGGTGCGGGAGCTCTTCCAGATGGCGCGCTCCAAAAAGGCGTGCATCGTGTTTTTCGATGAGGTGGACGCTATCGGCGGCGCGCGCTTCGATGATGGGGCTGGGGGCGACAACGAGGTGCAGCGCACAATGCTTGAGATCGTCAACCAGCTCGATGGCTTCGACGCGCGCGGCAACGTCAAGGTGCTGATGGCGACCAACCGGCCCGACACGCTGGACCCGGCGCTCCTGCGACCTGGGCGGCTGGATCGCAAGGTGGAGTTCGGCCTGCCGGACCTGGCCAGCCGCACGCAGATCTTCCAGATTCACACCCGCACCATGAACTGCGAGCGAGACATCCGCTTTGAGCTGCTGGCGCGGCTGTGCCCCAACAGCACGGGCGCTGACATCCGCAGCGTGTGCACCGAGGCGGGCATGTATGCCATCCGAGCGCGCCGGAAAACGGTGACGGAGAAGGATTTCCTGGAGGCTGTCAATAAGGTCATCAAGGGCTACCAGAAGTTCAGCGCGACCCCGAAGTACATGATCTTTAACTAGATGAGGCGGGGTAGCCGGGAAGCTTAGAGGCTAAGGCATTGCGCGCCCGGGAAACGTGAGGGAGTTGAGCGCTGTTTGCATGTGGGATTCCGGACGGAGAGGGGGTTGTCACGGTAGACTGACCGAAGGGCTGGTCGCAGTTGTGTCTGCTTTGAGGTTTGGGGCATCGGGAGTGCGATGCAGGCGCTGGTGGTGTTTTGTAGTTTCGGCGGGCAGGGCATCGATGGGCCGATGCTGGAGACAGACTGAACAGGCACAGCGAAACGGCATTTATTGCGCACTGGTGCTGCATGGAGGCGCTTGTGGCGGGACTTCACGAGCTCCGGGGCTGTTCTGCAGGTCTCCAGGGGCATGCTGATTTGTGGTACAAGCCGCTGCTGGATTCGCTGATCGAGATGGCTCTCGCTCTGTCGTAGTGCGGTCACGGGAGTTCGAGGACGGATGTTCGGACCGCAGATAGCTTTTGTCGTACGCGCCTCGGTGATGTAGAAACCGTTCTGCTGCGTCGGCTGTGGCTTTCGCATGACTGAAAGGCTGTGGATGGCTGAACTTGTGAATTACGCGCGGGCGGTAGCTTAAATCTTAAATAGAACTAGAAGGCAGCCGCACGTTTCGAAGCACCCACCACAATGACCAACAGTAATGGTAGCCGCAGCGCGAACATAAATGAAACCCCGCAGCATATTCCGCGCGCGAGACAGCGTGCAAGCTGCAAGGGCCAACCACTTGAAATGTACATGTGTTCAGTCTGGGTCAGCTACACCGAGCTACACAACTACTCCGGCATATCCTGCCTCGACAGGTCCTCTCGTCCACTATTCGCCAACACAGTTCGCACATGGCGCATAAGATTCGGGCCGGAACACAACTTTACAGGACCGCTGGCCAAGCGAGGGCACAGTACTGCCTGCAATTAAAGACGCGCAACCAAGTAGACAGCAAAATTAATTCTTCGTACCCCCCTGCATCGCCCCGGACGTCACCACTACAACTGAGCGTAACTACGAGGGATATGCAGCCCCGTCCCCATCTTCCACAAAGCCTTTCGAGTTTCGAAGCGATCTTCTACATTGCCCCGATGACCCGTCGTACAATGCGAGTCATTACATGGGCCAGCTCTTCGGCCAGACCAGGTTTTTAAGGTACATGTAGACGGGCACGCAGAAGTAGTAAAACCCGGCTGCGGTGCCGAGAAGCAAACGTAGCAGGAACGACAGCGGGTTGCTGTTCGGCTTGCCGCTGACCTCCACTTTGGGCCCCATCTGCAGTGGCGAATCGCCAGCCTAAGAGTGCGTGGCAGAACAAGACAAGAGAAATAAGGGTTGCGTGAGAGTTTCAGGACACAAAGCTCAAAGAGAACATGTAGTATCAGGATGTGCCGTTGAAATGACCAGAAAAGCACTTCACATTTTCCCTCACCGTTTTCCCCCGCCGGTAGAAGGGTTGCACACCCTGCGCGAGTGCTGTACTTCCCTCACAAGACTGCACCTCCACGTTGGCACGACACGTGCCGTACACCACCTCGTTGACCTGGTGCACGAACCCAAGGCCAAGATGCCCTGCCTTACCTTGGGCTTAACGCCAGTGACGCTGCAGCCCATGATGAGCCCGTGCCGCCGCACACCGCGGTACCACTTGGGCCCAATGCGCGTAATCTTGACGTCCACAAAGCCCGCCTTCGTGAACCACTGCGCAGACCCCGGACACACGTGCAGCAGTGTTGCTTAACCTCAGTGGAACTTACAACGGTGATCCAAACTAGTCTGCGACCTTCAGTGCCGAATTGGCGTTCGTCGCACCAGTATGTCGCAGGGTTCCTTGTCGCACATGCCCACACAGCAAGCTGCAACCCAGCCCTGTCGTGCTCCGCATTTGCGCACACATGCGGATCATATTTGGGGAGTACCGGTAGCGGTAGGTGGCAAAGCCCGGCCTGATTTTTACATCGGAAAGGCTTGCCACTCAGCCATTTGCTCTTCCACCAAGCCGGGCAACAACCCCCCGGTCGCCACACGCATCCACGCTTCAATTCCACATACCTCAATGTACTCCTCCTCGGTCGGGAACAGCATCCACACCTGCGAGCATCAGCATTGGGGGAACGCCGGCGGGTCACACTCCACACATTCCCGTGCAGGCAACCCAACACGCCTGCAAGTAACGCGAGTCTGTGGACAGCGTGGGCTGCAATACAACTCCGGTGTCAGAAGTAGCACACGGATCGACCCAACACACCATCTGCGGCTTCATGTCCTGCCCTGCGCACGTTCTGCCCTACGCGCGCAACTTGTCCGAAGAGCTGCCACCATCGCTGCGGTGCGCTCATCACCATCATTAGCCAATACCTGTAGTGCCACTTACGTCGGCGAAAAAGCGGGAAAGCCAGAACGTCGGATGGACTGGCCCTATCATGCATGCGACGCCGCCCTCCTTGATGACGCGGTACGCCTCCTTGATGCCCCGCTGCGGCTCCGGCCAGTACTCGATGCTACCAGCGGACACGTAACGATCAAACGAGTCCGTGGCGAAGGGAAGGTCCTCGGCGTCTCCCTGCAGATGTACTGACCATCAGTGCAACCTCCTTAACTACCGCTACCTCAGTCCCGTACGCCAGCGTGCCAATGTGTTTTAGGGGAAAGGTGTATTAAGACTCTACCGTTGCGTCTAAACCTTGTCTCACCTCAAGGATTGTGACCCCCTGCAGTGCTGGCTTTGCCTTAGCCTTGGCCAACTGATGCGGGGACTGATCGATGAGCGTTACCTGCATCATTCAAACAAATAATACATACTACCCACTCTCCATTGTCTGGCGTCGCGATTTAGTGCTTACGTTCTCCGGTGCGATCGACTTCACAATGCCGAGAGTGCAGAAACCAGTGCCGCCACCCACGTCGACGACCTTCAAGTTCGGGTCGTCCAACTTGGCCGGAGCTAGCGCTTCTATGGGACACAGGAGCAGTACCTCAGCGTATGACAAAAGACTGATTGCAAGTAAACGCCTCTGTACCTTCGCGCATATCCTCGGTCCAGTGACCAGGGTTAACAATATGGTCATACACCTGGCTGAGGCCAGCGTAAAACCAGTATGCTTCATTCTTGTGTTGGATGAGGCGAGGTGCATTCGCTGGTCTCGTCTCGCTGCTGTAGGTATCCGCAGCTGATCGTTGGACAAGAGTGCGTTGCGAAACAAAATTTAGTTGGCGTTGAAGGGGCCGAATGAGTGGCACAGATACGCGCATACGACTACAGCTCGCGTCCGCGAGCTGCTGGCCCGGACGAAGGTTAGGTCTGGCTGCAAACATGTTATTGAAATAGTAAGATCGTCAAGAAACAATAATAGGATACATCACTGAATGCGGTATAGTCGGAGCTATCGGGGTTACACTCGAGTTGTACGACGCCGATGCATGTTGCGAAAATTGCGTCCAACGCAGAACACGACTTGCAACCAGAATGTCGATGACATTAAATTCATGCAGCGCGATTCCGTTATCGCGATGAAACCTTTCAGGCAACGCCGGTACAACAAAGCTCAGCGCGCATGGTCATCACTGCGTTGCTGCCTCGCGACAGGGCGGCGAAGATGATTCCGTGCTCTCGGGTTCAACATGCGGCCTCCAGCGCAACGCCTAAGAACGGAAGATACCACCCGGGGCCATCTGCACACCGCCTTCCGACAAGATGAGCTACGGGCCTTCCGTTTGCGTCCGACAGTCACTCGATGGCACACGTCATCCCTTGCTCCACGATCCTCCCAGCCAGGACTGCCGTTTTCCCAAATCAAGTCATTCCATGCCGTGTACAGGCATCATCGAAATTAGACCGCTCATGCCCCGCATCTATCTACGAAAGTAGTCTCCATCCACTAAAAATGGAGACTACTAGTAGTACAGAGCACCGAAAAGCGTATGACAATACCCAGATTATGTGTTAATGCGAGACGCAAAAGCTCCGACCGTCAGATGGCAGGACATTCTGCCTTGCGGCCATGAGTGCTGCCGGTTTCCAAGTTTTCATCCCCACACCCCGTCCAAGACCTAGTCACGCACGCACGTGCTGTGCAGATGCACACCGACACAAACACCCTTGACATGCCGTCAACATTCCCCGCTCGCAAGCAGCCAATTACAGCAGCCTCACGAGCCCTTACGGCGCAAAAAGGTTGAGCTTGTCAAGGTTGTAACGTGCGAGAAATTTCTTATTTGCTGACACCGGTCGCGCTGTCCGCGGGCGAAGGACGTCGTTGGATGCTGCCAGCCGCCTGTTTTCCTCTTTGATGCGATCTTGCATATCCTCGGCTAACAGTTGTGATGATAGCTGTGACCCTGGATGCGGTGCAGGATTCGAACTCGGCGGCTGCGGTTCCGGCTGCGCGCCGGGATGGTGACCTGACATCCCCGCAGTCCACTGCACTGCCGCCTCCTCGCCGTCACCAGTTGACCCCAAGATTCCGGAGCTGCGAGGCCGCAGAGGTCCCACCGCAACCGAGCCGACCACCAAGTTGCTTCCCCCTGGGCTTGGAGCCCGAAGCGGACGCAACGCTCCTGCCAGTGGCGTTGGATGTGCCGCTAACCCACTGGGTCCGGGCCCCGCCCCTTGTGATCCGGGGCGACCGATATCTGTGCGGCTGCCAGACGCTGCGTTTCCCGGAAGCGCTGTTCGCCCGGATATCCGGCTGCCGCTTGTTGAAGCTCCAGCGCTCATGCCCTGCGCTTCAGAGGGCCAACAGGCCATGGCATTACAATGCTGCTGTCAGCCCAACAAACAGACAACCGGTTGAACATCATAGCTTCCAACGACCCAAGTAATGTGACGTACTAGGGATACGTGTATATGTGAAGGAGCGTTACGTCAAGGAACAAACACATGAACAGTAACGCGTCCCGAGACTGTCCGAGCCTGTCTATGTGCACGTCTGGTCAGCAGAAGGATGAAGCAGAGCCCCAGATTGCACCAACGACACCCCGTTGCGTAGGTCTACCGACGTTCTCCTGCTCTTCATAAGGGTCATCAAGCCCGGGGGATGTCGATAACCCGTGTGTGCCACACGCCGTGTAGCATGTCAACCCATCCTGCAGTAATACCTGGGAGCTTAATAGTGGAAGGCGGCGCACGGTGTAAAATATCTGCCTGTCCTGTCTGTAATGGCCAGAATCCGAAAACTTGGCCGAACTCACTGTGTAAGGGTTGGTGCCCGTCTCGCCCAGGGCCGTCTGAATAAAGTCGCCACCTGCCTCACCACCCGCAGGCCGCGGCGCCGAAAAGCTGCCGACGGGGCTCGGGAAACCGTCATGCGCAATTTTCCTGAAAAACAATAATCCAGGTTGCAACAAAGGTGGTGTCTCAACCCGAGTTGACATCCCTTAGCTGCAACGCGGGGGGCATTGTGTCGTTCAGTGAGCAGGGGTGTGTGCCGTGGCCGCACGAACAGCATAGCAGCATGGCCATAGTGGCGTGTTTCACGGAACGATACACTTGCAACGCGTTATTTCGTTACAGCGTGGCCAGCCACATCAGTTCAATACCCAGGGAACACGCAAGCCAAAGCCCGCAGCTCGACTGAAAATGATCATACTCTCAATCACAAACACACTTTCTCCAGCCTGCAACACGGCATGCGACCTAACCAGCAATGTTGTTTGCTCTGCAGCTTGCGCCCCCGCATGTCATCAGGCAAAAGCTTACTTGCTGCTGCTGATCTGTAAGGACGCCAGGTTAGGTGGAACAACCGGCTTGCCAGGACTGGCAGACGCCACCGAAGTTTCCTTGGACCTACACAGGTGCAGCCATCGCACATTCGCTGACAAAAAGCTTTCTGATTTACCACGACACAAACAGGGCTTCATACTCAATAAGATACGCCGTCAATCACAAAGCAGGTCAGGAGGATCTCCCGCTAACGGGGAAGTACACATGCATGGATTGTTCTTAGTGCGTATCACAGCACTAACCAACTGAGCAATCAGCCGAAGGAAAATCCACAACAACAGCTTGCCGAAGCTTCCGAAAGCATATCTCACTTCGTCCCGTGTGCCGCCGGGGCCTCCGCCGGGGAATCGCCCTGGAAACCCTGCAAGTTTTTGAGGATATCACGCGCGGCGTCCGTAATGCACAGGTCGATGGGCCGCTGGTTGTTCTTGTTCAGCAGGTGCTGCGATGCCCCCGCCTCGCACAGCTTCTCGATGGTACTAAGCTGATTCATGAAGCACGCCAAGTGCAGCGGGGTGCTGCCGTCGGAGGTCGTGCCGTTGACTTTTGCGCCCAGCTTGATCAGCGTCAGGGTCGCGTCCTTGCGACCATTGTATGCCGCACGGTGCAGCGGTGTCCAACCCTTCTTATTAGGGACATCAATCGGCGAACCCTTGCGAGCCAGCACCTCAATGACCTGTGCAACGGGGCGTGGTGAGAGGGCGTAAGGCGTGCATGCTGTAGAACGCAAGGTGCGCTTGAGCGCAGACCTTCTTGTTGCACATCGTACCTGGCTGTGTCCCTTCGTGGCAGCCCAGTGGATAGGGAGGTCGCCCTCGACGTCAGCCGGCTTGGGGTCGGCTCGGGCCTTCAGCAGCACTTCGACGATGTCCGCGTGGTTTTCGATGGAAGCCAAGTGCAGAGCGGTCACCTTGAAGTTGTCCCCAGCGTCCACATCCACGCGTTTCTTCACAAGAAACTGCACCGGCCAAAACAAGCCGACATGTCTTTCACCTACTGCCATCTGAAGTCCACGAGAGTGCACGACTCACCTCCACCACCTCCAGCTCGCCATTCTCGCAGGCAACGTGAAGTGGCATCATACCCAACACGTCCTCGCGAGACTGCAGCGTCACGCTCTCCGGATTGCCCTGGACGCACAACCGCAGTTTATCAGAGAACAAGTTCCACCACGAGTTATGGGAAAATATTATGTGCAGTTTTGTCCGCGTGTTAAGATACAGCTACGCGGGGAACTCACAATGGCCATACCCTCCCGCACGAAGTGCTCCAGAAGCTTGATATCGCCCGTCTCCGCCGCATAGTGAACTGTGTTGGGCTTGGAGCGCGTTTTTGCTCTGACCTCAACGCTCATGCTTGCAGACGATATCAAAAGCGAGCTGAGCTCTGCCAAGCCGCGCTTTGCGATGGCAACGAAACCCGAAGCCTGTAGTTGATCAGTTACAGTAATCTAGTACACAACCTTATGTGTTATATACGAAGTCGAAACGCCCCGTATGCGAAAAAGCAAGGATTATCTATTTATGCTGCCAATTGATCTACGTGAGCATCACTACCTGCAATTCCGCTTCCAAGAATGGAATTGATACAATTGTCAGAGATACATCCATGATCGCTGTGGAGCACAGTCGTTTTCTGACGACGTTGTACATTGTCGTACTATCTGCAGTTTTCGATTACTGAACCTGGAAATGATTTTGCAGCACATTGATTGGATTTCGGTAGTGCCGGGCCGTATGATGTCATCGAGTTGACTGTTAGAGACGCTGAACGGAACTTTGGAAGTTTTGCATGTTGACATTTCGTTAATCTAATTACCAAAATACTGTGGTCTTGCAACAAATCATGGTTCTTCTCACTGAACAGATTATCAAGGGTAAGACCCGCCTAGACAAGCTTGAAGAGGTCAAGAACTTGAACCTTTGGGGCCAGGATTTGGACGATTGCTCAGTTCTTGCCAAGGTACGCGATTGCTATGCAAGAGTCCGGCAGATGGGTCATTCGACTTGAGGTATTGGCAAGCGTGTATGTGCATTATCGTAGCAATCGTTACCATTTCACCCTGTGTTGCTCTATTTCAGCTACCGAACTTGGAGGTGCTCTCATTGTCGGTGAACCGTCTGTCAAGCCTGAAGGACTTCCGGCACTGCACGAAACTTCAAGAGTTGTAAGTAGCGCTGGTGCATTTGGGATATTCTGTTTCATGTGTCGTCTTGTCATGCGGCGCTGACGCAGGAGTTGATTGGAGTCCCTGCGGGTCAGGGACAGTGCGGGGCTGGGGTTGAAACACGTTGTCGTATGCATGCGTGCTCATGATTGTCTGCACAGCATAAGTGCGCACATTCTTCACACTTCGCGTTGCATGGTTGTGTTTTCGGGACCCCTGCAATCGCAGCTTGCGGTAGACAGTTCAATCAGTAATCACTGTGCTGGCTGTCTTACATCGACCGTGCCATGCATCCTAGGCACACGTTCGCGCGTGGACACGTCAACCCATACTTTAGTTATCGGCCTTATTTCTTTTGGGTGTGCGCAGGTATCTTCGGAAAAACGATGTGCGGGATCTGAACGAGATCCAGCACCTGGTGAACCTCAAGGACCTGCGGGTGCTATGGCTGTCCGACAATCCATGCGCGGATCATCCAAATTACAAGCAGTTCGTGGCGCGCATGCTGCCTACCTTGCAAAAGCTGGACAATGACGACGTCTCATCCATCCTTGCTGACGGACCCGGACCCGCACCAGCCCGAAATGGGGTTGGAGCATCAGCGCCCTCGGCATCGCCATGCGGCACGCCGGGAGAACGGGAACGGGCTCACAGCCGCGGCAGTGTTGCTACAAGCCCGGGTGAGCAGGGTGCTGGCAGCACGCCTGCATCGGTGAACCGCGGCGGCGGCGGCGCAGGCGGGCATCGCTCGTCAAGTAAAAACATCCTCTACGCAGTGATGGCTCTCCTAGGGGAGCTGGATGACGATGACCTTGTGTACGTCAGGCGAGAAATCGAGCAGCGTATTGGCAGCCGGTAACCCGTGCAGGCGTTGGCTGCGGCGCTGATACCATTCCATGTGTGCCCCGATGCGGCGGTTCACCTGTCAATCGTCAGAGTGCCGTCCTGGGCGCCGTATGGGTCCTGCCCCTTGGGTGAATGGTGCGCCGGGTCCTGGGCGCTTGGTGCGGCGCGAAGCCATACATTATATATGTCCAAGCTGTGATGTACATGCTCGCCAGTATCATGCGGTTACAAACCGGTCACTTTGTGACGAAGAGATGTGCTGCGTGTGCACGTCAGTCACGAGCAACCATGAAGCCTTGAGCGTTGACCGTCGCCACGGTGTTGTCCATCAGAGGGCCGCAGTCCCTCGCAGCGACTTTGGTCTGCCGCACGCGCATGGGTAGCGCCTTGCACTGTCCTTGCTTGAGACGCGGACGGCGTTGGGGCTCTTATAACGAATGGAAGCAGGTCCACGAGCCAGGTACTTCTCACGGGCGCCGCTGACCCCATGCGGTATTAACGATCATGGGAGGATGTTTCATGGCGCGTGCCGTTATGAGCATGTTCGAAACCATGTGACCGTAAGATGATGTCTTCTAAGGAAGTCAACGTCGGGTCATCAACTCGGCGCGTGCGTATGGAGTGCATCGCCGTAGTTAGTGGAGGAAGGGAACATGGTTCGCATACATTATGGGGATCGCTTTCGTACGACAGCGAATTTCAGTCATGTGCACGATGTTACCAATAATACTCTTGCATCAAGTCTTGAGGGGAAGGGCCGCACACTCAAGGCAGCACGCCTGCGGGTTTCCGGCCGATAACAGTTGATACTATTGCATGGCATGAATCGGGTTCGAAGCAGCTGGGAAACATGTCTTTTGGATTGTTCAGCAAATCCGTTTTGCAACACTGGCGCTACGGCACTTTTGAGTGCTTTTCAAGGGGGGAAGGCGCGATTCAGCACTGTATGGTACCCCGCGACAAAACGAAACCATAATAGCACCCTTGCGCACACAATTCAACGTTGCAACGCCAGGCAGCACCTATTATAAATGGCCAATCGCCGTGCTGTACTTGAGAGTATTCGCGCAAGTCGTTTAGCGGTCCGTCAGGCATTACATAGTCGGTAGCACACGTGACATGCACCATGGTCCCGCTGGCGCGAGCTGGCGTCAGGCCGACCGGAAGGCTTCCAGTCCTTGGCGGCATCAGCCAGCAGTGCGGTCAGACCCCCCAACGGATCCAGCAACCCATCAACAGGAAGCCCAGGACTGGCGACGCTGCCAAGGCTGCCGGGTCCGGCCGGCACTGACGATGTTCGTACGTCAGTACCGGTAAATCGCGAAAGGTAGCCTCTTCTCGTCTTCTGCCTTTTCCGATGCCGTGGAAGTGGTGACGTCGATGTGTGAAAGGGTGTGAATAAGAAGCACTTAACTTGCCCCTACTTGCCTTGCAGATGGAGTCTAAAGCAATGGGGATCAAGCGGACGCATACACTCCTCCTCACGCCCGGAGAGCGAGTAACTTATAACCGGCTCCACCCCCGCCACGTCATTCGGCGTGTCTGGCGCGGTTTCAAGGAGAGGCGCGCTGGTAACCTGGTGTGTTGGTCGGTATGGCTGCATGACGCCCCCCGCGGGTGGTGGAGGATGGGTGCGCAGTCCTTGGTAGGGGTTGATAAGATGAGGCGCCTACGAGCTATCTGGGCCCGTTGGAACGCCCCAGGGCGGAACCCGCCTGGTCGGAACGGGGTCCCCCTTGGAACGGTAATTACTAACCTGCTTCCTTGCTGTCGTCTGTTTTCAAGGTCAACTCTGAGCTTAATTTTAAGATATGTTGCAAGGGTGTCTGTATTGCTTGTCTGCGCACATTCTGGATGGCTGGCGCTGCCGTACGGGTCCGCGATGATTCCGAAAGAAACCAATGATGAGCAGAGTGGACATTTTGTCAGACGTCCCAGCTCATACCTTGACAAATCTCAGTTTCACTATGCCGAATTTGGTTCTAATCTTAAGGTTGTAACGTGTAAGCGTGCAGTAACATCGACAAGTACCGGCATCTGCCGAACACTTCCTCCAAGTGTTTTCCGCCTTCCCTCAAGCTGGAGACAACGGACATAAGTATCTGGTTAAAAGCTCAATGTCTGAAGTGATTCGCTCTTCATCGGACTCAGGGTAAGCTGCGCAGTTCATGGACCGGCAATTTTGTAATGATAGATGACGGGCTAGCATATGCAATATTAAAAGTCATCAATGGGCTTTCTTGTTTCTGCATCTTTTCTTGCTGAGCTGTGATGCGACCACAGTCGGGTTCACGGTAGGACGTGTGACCCTCTGGTGTGACCTGCGCGTATCAAGCACGGTGGTGTGTTATACATGAGTAAATTTTGAGGCTTTCAAAATGCAATTGCGCCGGGCGTGTACCTGCGGTTTAGTGAAGACAGTTGTGCGCACTCGGATCTTGTACGCTGGTTCCCCGCATGACAGGCCAAACGCTGGCTCGCCGTTGACGGCAAAAGCAAATGGCAAATTCGACAGCAGGGACATCCAGCACGAAAGCGTCAGGCAAGAAGGGCAACACATCTTGTCGCGTGGCCATCCGTAGGCATGTAATGCCATTATTGCAAATACATGTTTAAAAACTGTATATATCGATTACTTCCGCACTGTACGCGGGGTCTGCCACGCATGAATCGACTCGAGATCCAACTGCATTAAATCCAGACACGCGGCCTTCTACACACAGTGCCATTCTTCCAAAATTCCATCCGTGCTTAAGCATACTTCCTTTCTGAAAACGTTGACGCTGTCCCTTTCACAGAAAAAACCAAGGTCTAAAGTCGCGAGCTCGTCGTGCGTTTGGGGCTGCACGTGGAGTCGTCAGTGTTGTCCGTGCTTGCGGCAGTCGCATCGCATCACGGTGCTGTAACCGCCGTGGGGTAACGGCCGGAATGAGTGCGGCACCGCAGCGGTCGCTCTCTGCATTATCCCTGGCCGCACTCGATAACCTAAGGGCAAACTTAGAGGCTGAGGAAGCGTGCCTCATGGAGAAGCTGCGCGAGCTGTGGCAACACCTCTCTGCGGGCTCCCATCTGCAACCGGCGTTCGTGGACCCTGACAGGCTGGCGCACGTAACCCGGCTGCTGCTGGCTGGTGACACTGCGGCTGTGGAGCGCGATCCAGATAATGATACCGTTTCGGGTGCAGCCACCATGCAGCTGACCTCTCAGCGCCTGGAGGCGGCGCTGGATGACGTCCATGCCCGCATGCAGGCTGTGTGCGAGGCACGCCGGCGCCGCAAGGAACTGCAGAACGTTGGTGCAACGGTGTTCTCGCCCTCAAAATCAGCTCCGTCTACCCCTCGCCGCAAAGAGGTATCATCGGTGACCTCGGCAGTCACTCCCAACGTCAAGCGCCTCTTGACACCGGCAGCCGGTCGTGGGGCCCGCGGGACGCGTTCGGAGGCTGTGACGCCGTCGAACGGGGCGAGCACACGCGGCACACCAGCGCGGCGCAATTGCTTCCGCATGGACATTGACGATACGCCCAAGCGGAAGCTGTCGGCAACGTCGCTGTCAGACGCCTTCGTGGATGCCGACGACACCCCCTGGTACCAGCGGGCCCGGGGCGAGCAGGGCGTGGGTTCACCGCGTCCCAGGCCCGTGGCGCGATGGCGCACACGGCTGAACCGGCGCAGCGCTGCGGACTCGGAGCTTATGTCTTCGTGGCCGGCCGCGGACGGCGATGAGGCACACGGCTTCTGCGTCGTGGAGCTGGGGTACAGCAAGTTGCCCACGCACGACTGATGTCCTTATGGCGTTTGTTAGTCGTGACGACTTCGGGGGCCTGTGTGTTCGGGGCAGCCGCTGGGCTCGAAGTTTTGCCCAGCAGAGGGTTTCCCAACCAGCCGCGATTGCGCGCTGGCAGGCTGGTGTTTAGCTGGTGGTGAACGGCCCTGTTAAGGGCGTGGCAGGGACGTAAGCATTCGTGTGCATCGGTTTCTCCTCGATGTGAGGCTTCGGGTCGCAAGTAGAGATGTGGTGTGTTCCTGCGCAGAAGTGCCCATGGAATCATCGCAGCATTCCGTACACTGGATTGCACGATATCGATTACTTCCGCACTGTACGCGGGGTCTGCCACGCATGAATCGACTCGAGATCCAACTGCATTAAATCCAGACACGCGGCCTTCTACACACAGTGCCATTCTTCCAAAATTCCATCCGTGCTTAAGCATACTTCCTTTCTGAAAACGTTGACGCTGTCCCTTTCACAGAAAAAACCAAGGTCTAAAGTCGCGAGCTCGTCGTGCGTTTGGGGCTGCACGTGGAGTCGTCAGTGTTGTCCGTGGCCGGCCGCGGACGGCGATGAGGCACACGGCTTCTGCGTCGTGGAGCTGGGGTACAGCAAGTTGCCCACGCACGACTGATGTCCTTATGGCGTTTGTTAGTCGTGACGACTTCGGGGGCCTGTGTGTTCGGGGCAGCCGCTGGGCTCGAAGTTTTGCCCAGCAGAGGGTTTCCCAACCAGCCGCGATTGCGCGCTGGCAGGCTGGTGTTTAGCTGGTGGTGAACGGCCCTGTTAAGGGCGTGGCAGGGACGTAAGCATTCGTGTGCATCGGTTTCTCCTCGATGTGAGGCTTCGGGTCGCAAGTAGAGATGTGGTGTGTTCCTGCGCAGAAGTGCCCATGGAATCATCGCAGCATTCCGTACACTGGATTGCACGGGCCCTGTATATGGTCCCTGCATTGTGTGTTGTTTTCCTCCCTGTGAGGTGGGGTTGGAACTGTGGCTGTTTCCTGTATTAAGGTGTTCCTTTTTCCGACAGTTTTGAGGTTCGTTTTTTATGTCGTTCGTGGGATGTGCTGACGCGATTGTGACCCTTGCCGCACGTAACGTTTTCCTACAAGACGGAGTCGTCTGCTGAAGTCGTAGCGCTGGTGAAAACGAGATGCACTCTTACATAACAGGGCTGCAACAAGTGCTACGCAAGTGTTTGAGACGTAGGGGACGGATCACCAGTATGACTCCTGACTGTTAGGGTCACAAGATGGAGTGTGGCTGCAACATTGCTCATGGTATTCCCAGATCTGGTCGTGGCCATGAAGCGATGATATGCGCTGTACCATATACTGGTAGTTAGGTTGAACTGCTGCGGGCAGTCGCCCGCCAGTGTGCCTTGCCACATCGGCGCCGTAACTACGGTATTGACTAGTGTCAAGTAACTCCCTGAAAGATGTCAACCCGAAGCCATGTTGGCAGCAATCGTCTGCAGCAATCGTATGCTTGCTGGCTTGCATATAGCGAATAGACCTTCAGTCAATTTTCAAAGACCACGCCTCGCCCATCAATCCTGGACCAATAACCTATCAGATATCGCCTGCACTAAAACCCGCCAGCTCCTTGGCCCTGACGTCGCCCTTATCTACCTTCGTCAAATTACATCATCGCCCAGCAGCATCCCCTGCAGCCTGCAACACTGACTGACGCGTGGGCCTTCCCGGCTCCAGAAGTGCCGTACTCCGTTAGAAGGAGTCCTCTACCTCCCACACCGGGAGGAACTCTTCAACATAGGTCAAGTTCAGGTGTCAGGACCCGGGGTTCGGCCCGATGGAGTCCACCGGAGTCCACCTGTGTCACGCTGTCGGCCCCAGACCCAAAAAAATTACTCCGTAATCCCACAACACACAACATAGCCGCATTGAAGTGAAGGAAGACAAGAAACGGACGGGCCCGCAACGCTTGCAAACCGCGCTGAAGACACCTCAACGCAACGTGCAGCAACCAGCCAGCAGGTAGCCGCAAACGAGCAGCACTGCGTCAATCATGCGGATCTGTTCGGGCACATGGAACCCATGCACAGCAGCGTTGGAGAACTGCTATATTGACCCGTTACCTGCCTTTACGATCTCATATAATCATTGCCTCGGGCAACGTCTCCCAAAAGCTCTTCCCACGTCAAGGGACGCGGCCTTACATGTCCTTTCCATTCTTTGCTTACGGGTTCAGTATGGGGCCCTGCCTGTTCGCCGTCAATCCATGTACAGTGGCTCCAGGCGCGCAACCTTCGCGCTTGGTCGACTCTTAACCCAGCCCTACCTCTTAACACCGCGCCCAAATGCTCCGCGCTGACAACTCCCGAAAGCGACCCACTTTAGGACCGATCACTTCTTTGTGGCTGCCGAGGCGCTGCTCTTGGCCGCTTCTTGCAACAGCGCGGGGGCCACGAACATAACCTGCGACCAAGCCGCCAGCTCGTTGCCACTGCTGGCCGTCATGCGCATCACCACCTCCTCGAAGCTCCCCACCTGCATTGGCGAGTCACGCAGGCAGGCAGGATGAACGCAAACCATGAAGTCCGGCAGGCAGGATGAAGGCAAAACATGCAGTACAACAAGCAGTTATAACGGACGCGAGACCAGACTGCGGACTGCGCACAGAGTGGGATCAACCATGCTTGCGTACCACTCACCTCGACCTTTGGTAGGGGTGCCCGCTCCACGCTCTCCACCTTCTCCTTTGCCGCGTCCAGCTTGGCACGTGCCTTCGTCAGCTTGCCCTCCAGGCTGGACCGCTCACGGCCCGTGGCCGCCTCCAGCTGCGTCGCGAGCTGCAACCCAACACAAAAAATGTCGAGTACAACATAAGGCGAACAAGCAGTCCTATGTGAGAGTGAACGGGTTCCTTGTAGGAAAGCTATCAGTCAGCTGTGGCCGAAACATCCACTTGCGCATCATTTCTTTCACACGCCAGGCTTACCTGGTCATAATCCGCCTGGTACTTGTCCGCCTTGTCCTTATAGAGCTTGATCTGAGCCGCGTTGCGCTGGGCGTAGGCACTCTGCACCGCGATGTCCAGATCCTCCTTGCACAGGAACAGCGGCACGTATTGCTGCACGTGCAATAACCAAGGTGGGGATCAGGGCAGCCCGTGGGAATGTAGCATGAGAGCGCGTGGTCCATGGCGAAAGGACGCACGACGAGGATAATACAAAGACGCTGGCCGAAACGCTGGCCACACAGATAGCAAACACTACCGCGACATGTCACCTGCCGAGACTCTATACCCCACAACGCCTCACCATGTCTCTCGTGGTGACAGTCAGTCCCTCCGCCTGAAACACCGGGACGCCAATGAACTGCCGCGTCGGCACGCCCGCGGCCTTGTACAGCTGTGGACGTACGCAGGCGGAGGTTGGGCCAGAGTACAACATCAAGACCACTGGATGGGCGCCCTGATTCGCGGGTTGCTGCAACGATATGATTGTTTCCGTAAGATGCGCCCAACTCTCCAATTCTCCACGCACATACGCAGACCATTGGTGAAGCCACAGGTAGGGCTCAGGGAGCGAGGACTGCTTCCGAGCGACCCGACCGCACTTATTGCGCGAATGGAGCAATAAACCAGCGACTCGCCCCTGCCCAGCGCCTCTTCATTGCACTGGCCTACATGCATCCCTGGACGCCCTCCGTATTTGAATCCGGCCGCACCCTTATACCGATGCTTCCATGTGGCGCTTTCTAATCCTTCTCGGGCTTCTGGATGCTTCTATGAGATTCTGTATCCTATCCGGGCCCTGAAATTCCCGCACTGCGTTCAATCTTCACGTCACAGTACGCGAAGCACTTGGCCATGGTGTCGCCTTCCCCGTTTTCCCGACGGGAGGTCCAGATCGCACCCACACATTAGCGCAGTGGAGCCAAATACTCACTCACCTCCAGCGCATGCCCCACTTGCTTCATGTCCGGCATGAACCGGAAATGGATGCCCTGATCAGGGACGACAGGGGGCCGGGTGCAACGAATTAGGATGATGCAACGCACAGGAACAACCGCGCAGGTCTAGCAAGCAAGTTCTATGTGTGCGCACTGCGCACCACCCCAAACACCGGACTGCGAAGGCCCCCTAAACAATTTACAATCAATCCTGCAAAGTTCAGGATGCACAAGGCGCTGTAAGCGCATCGGCTCCGACCATACAACCCAACAGACACGAAACAGACTTCACCCGCATAAGATTGTCATGCAGTAAGAACCACTGCGTCCGTGCTATACGGCTGCCTGGCAACGCATGCGCCGAGCAACCCAGCCAAACGGCTTACAACAAGCGCACCTGCAGCCCCGTCTGCTCCCGTGGCGTGGTGAACACTTCGTACACGTTATCCATGGTGACTCGGAGGATCTTCGAGTCCCGGGCCAGTCGCGGGTTCTCCTCGCGAATCTGAGGCGCCCAATAACATAGGACCGTGACGTGGAGTGTCAGGGCGGGAGATTTTGGACAGGGACGAAAATCCGAAGGTGCGGCGCTCCCAGGCGCCACACCACGGTTCCGCGACGGCACCAACAGCCGACCGCGCGCCGTAGAAAGGGCGTCGCCTGGGCGTACTGTCGACAGCTTCTGCCGAAGCGCATCCAAACTAGTTCCCGCAAGGGATATGGCATGGTTGTCCGGGCACCAAGCGCATTAACTGTCTGCCTTTGTCTGCTTTACATATGTCACCTGTGCTCTGCGGTGCTTTAGCTTGACCGGGCAGGTTTACCTACATCAATTATGCCTGCTAGCCGCAAAACAACCATTTCGCCCTGTTCCGAACGCCATTCCTTCACATCTCTCGCTCTCACGTCGTCCAACTTGGTCGGAGGGCCTCAAGTATCGATCTGCAGTCAAGGGCAGCGGCAGCGTGGTTTGGACTGCCCAGGCTGCCGCTGCCCTTGACTGCTGGCTGAAACTGTGCAACAACCGCTGGAAGCTTTCTGCCACACGCTGTACATTTCTGACGGCCTGCTGCACTTGCCCTGCGCCCGCATCGCGTTCTACCAAACCGCAGACCGAGACCTGGATCGCACCTTCTCTATAAGCGCCTCCGCGTCCTCTTTCCGGAAGAAGAAGAAGCCCAGCTGCGTGTTGTTCTGCGGTGGACCCATGACGGGTCATAATATTATACGGCCGGTCAAGAGATGCGCTACCAAGTGACACCATGCTCCACGCTGGAACAAGCGGTGGTGCAGCGCCGTACACAGCGCCATGGTTGAATGCGTAAGAAATTTAAGGAATGTCGGAAGTCCAGCCAGCGTTCGATAACAAGAAAGGTAATGTACTAAGCTCCCACAGGAGTGCGAGGGGGGCGTGCGTGAAACACTCGGGTGCAGCTCGAACGGTGACTCTCCCGCTTCCCACCGGTCAAGGAGCCCCACCTACCTCACCCGCCACCAGCACAAACTCGTTCTTCGGGTTTGCGACTGTGAACACGGGCACGGGCGCCAGCCGGGCTTTCACCTCGTCCTTGGCCATCGCTAAGTCCATGACGGGCTGCGGCCTGTGCGCTGATGCGCCCAGCGTAATGGACTGCGACGTTGAATGACCCCAAGAAGAATTAATCGGCCTCAGCGCATTTCACTGAAAACCTGGTGTCGGTGACTGATCCGTTCTCACCGCGAGCAGCGGGGCCCACGGCGCCTGCTCCCGTGGTCGCGAAGGCACATCGGACGACATCTGAGCATTCCGAATAATCTGCGCAATGGGCGTCTGCTCCCACCACCGAGAAACGCTTTGCCGCACAGGCACCAAGGTCTGTTCCACTTGAGCCGTGTGCTGATGCCATTGCGACACTAAACCTTTGCCAACATGTTGAAATGATCGTTGCAAGTGTTCCAGCGGACCGTCATTCCCTGCCATATTGAAGGCGGCTGTGCCGTGGAAATCCCTCCGCTCCGACTACAAAATTGACCCGGGAATGTTGACTTTCCACAGCAATTGCCGTTCGTTATCTATGCGAGGCGTAGCGGGCCAAGACCAGTGCTGCTAGTTTGAATGCGTTGCCTGGCCGTACACTTCCTTGCTGGAATGAATTGCGTTTGGGCTCATAAACGTTGAGATTGGACAACGTTGCAGTAATCGCAATGATCAGCGGAAAAGCATAACGTTTTATGGGGCGCCTGGTGCCCGACCGCAAGCCCTACTGGCCGCCGTTTGTTTCGGTTAGGAGCTATGGATTCGAAAAGCACAGAACAGAAGCTGCAGGTATTAACTCATCAAAACCAGCGACTTGCCGTTCAGCTTGAAGAGAAGCGCAAGGCGAGCAAGGCGCTTGAGGAAAAGGTCGCAGCGTATGAGCAGAAAGAGCAAGAATACGAGCGAACTCTGCTGTGTGTGAACCGGATATGGAGCCAGTTCACTTCGGCCATTTCGCACCTGTGCACTAGTTTGGCGGGCCATGCCGAGGTCCGGCCGCCCCCCGCACCCGCGTCCACCGCCGCGTCGGCAGTGCGCGACCCTTTCCTCCAGCGCCTGATTGCCGACTCCACGCAACCAAAGCCCTACATTGACTCCCAGAAACGCGTCGACGCGGAGCTAACAGATGTCGAGCACGCTCTACAGGAGCGCGCCCGGGGGTGCAAGGACGCACTGGCGGCGGTCCTGGACGCCATCCGCAGCATCCACGCGCAGCAGGAAGAGATATGCTCACGAATGCGCGAGGACGCCTTGCCGACTGGCGAGCCGCCGCTCGTGGCCGAGAATGCGCGGCTGGTTTCAGAGGCAGCGGCGCTACGCCGGGAACTCGACGGACTGCGTGCGCAGCACACTTGCGCGACGGAGGAGCTGAAGCTTGCCGAGGACCGCCGCGTTGAAGCAGAGGAGCGCATCCGGCAGCTGCAAAACGAGCTGGCGGACACCGAGCAGGAGCTCAGCAACGTGCAGAAGAAGTACTTCGCATTGAAGAACAGCGGCGGCGGCGCCGCCGGTGGCGGAGCTGGCGGTGACGCCGCGGGCGCCGGCAGCACCGGTGGCGCAGGACCCAGCCGCCAGGGCAGCCTGATCGTTGCGTCGCTACCCAGCGGTGCCGTCGGCACCAACGGCTCCGGCGCCCTGCCGGACGGAGGCGAGCCTCTGGATGAGGTGATGGAGCTGCAAGCTCTACTGACGAAGCGCACGGCGGACTTGGAGCGGGAACGGGAGGCGCACGTCAAGACCCGCAGGTAAATGGTGCCTGATTGCGCGCATCTAGCCACTACCTGCGTAATCCTCGAGAGGCCTTCTAGTGGGAGCTTTCCAATCAATCGACAGTGGCTGCAAACTGGCGTGCCCGCTTTCGTCTCCGCTGATGGTATCACTCGGTTGGTACTTCGCGCGGTTCACCCCTACACTGCTTCTTGCGGGTCAGTTTTCTTATACACTGCATGCCCCGGCGCGCTTGCATGCGTTTTGCTGCAGAGAGCTGCAGGAGGCCCAGGCCCGCGTCGGCGACGAGGCGTGGGTGCCGAACACCCGGTTGTACGGCATGGCTCAGCAGCAAATCGCCTCTCTGTCGGAAGCGGTGGCGGCGAGGGTGCGCGAGGTGGAGGCGCTGGGCAGGGAGCGAGACGAGGCGCTGCGGGAGGCGGCCACCAAGGCGTCCCTGGCGGCGGTGAGGGGAGATGGGCGCGTCACGTCCATCAAGAGTGGTGTATTGGAAAGGGCGTTCGTTGGCCCGAAAAGTTGCTTGCCGGCGGCATGGAGGAGATGGCCGGCTGCTGTGGGGATTGGGTATTTCCGGGACGGATAATGTGGACACGCCAACAAAGCAGGGGCTGGATCAGCGAGCGGCCTGGACCGAACTGGTGGTGAAATTGATGCCTGTCCGTCTTCCTGCGCTGGTTGGCCCTGTGCTGGTTGGTCCTGTGCTGGTTGGTCTCGACGAGCCGTTGTGTGCTGTCTGGACCAGCCGTTCCGGTGGCTCAGTTGTTTCTTTACACAACCGCACACCGCTGTGGCGGCGGCCCGTACCTCCGCAGCCTCTTCATGACTTGAAGGTTTGGACGGGGGCGAATCTTACGCGCATGGGTTATCACAGGGCGCTGCCGTGGCCCTTGCAGGTCATGCAAGCTGCCTTCCCACCGACGAACACACCCACATGCGCCCGCATGCATGCAGTCCGAGGCGCACATGCGCTCCAAGCTGGCTGCCCTGGAGCGCTCCTACCGAGAGCTGCAGTTCGGCAAGGCGGACGCGGACCGGGCACGTGCGGAGGCGGAGGCGGCGCTTCAGCGGGAGCGGTCCCGTAATGCGAACACCAAGACGGTCTCGGAGCTGCAGGCGCTGGTCGGCAGCCTGCAGGGCCAGATAGCATCGCTGCAGAGCCAGGCCAAGCTGGACAAGGTGAGGCTTGGGTGTTTGATCCAGGGGCTGTCCCGTCCGCCCTCTGTCTTCTGTTTGCAGCCCGGTCCACCCCGCATGTAGCCCCTGGCGAATCGAAGCGCTCGCTCTCCAGCACTTGACCCACTGGTGATGCTGCAGGAGGGGTTGTGCAGGGACGTGGTGGGAGCCAGGTGGTACTCGTTGCCGTATCGCCTCCAGTGAAAACGTACAACCTCGCTGAATGTCGCTTAACTACCACTTAGCCATACCGGGGTGTGTTTCGCATGGACACGCAGCTTGCACACGACCGACTGGACGGGGGAGCGCGGGCGGTGGTGGAGGCGGCATCAAAGCTGGCAGCCCGGGACATGGAGGTGCAGCGGCTAAGAGGTGCGCGGCAGCAGGGCGTGCCTTGGGAGAGCTTGGTGGCACGTCTGGGCTGCGGTCATGGGTGCGGCGGCGGTCAGGGTTTGCGGTTGCGGGCGGGAACAGAGGCATAGGACAGAAGGCCATTGGGTTGCGACGCGGTGGCCCCGCCCGGCCTCACTGTCGAGAGCTGGCGGGAGACCCAGCCGTTTTCTGCTTTGGCTCCGATACAGCCAGCGGGCGAGCACGACGCAGCCTCCCCGGCGTCATCCCCGGATCGCCCCTCCTTGTCCCTTTGGTGTGTAGACTCACTGGCCCGGCGGGATGCCGAAGCGGAGGAGTCCAGGCGGCGGGAGACTACCCTCAAGGAGGCGGTAGCGGACCTCAAGGTGCGGCGCACTGTACCAATGTGGGAAGCAAGGTGTAGGGTGCAATGTGGTGGTGATGCCACCTGGGGTTGAGCGAAGAACGACGCCCAGCTGGGGTCGTATCTTGAAGAAAGGGAGTTCAAATGCTGTGCTATGCTATTGTCATCGCGTTGTATCGTCCGATGCGGTGCCGCTGACCCGCTGACTGATGGTGCGGCCGCAGGCCTTCGTTGACGTGCTGACCACGTACGGCAATGACCCGCGGGACCTGGTGGAGGTGCGCGCCAGCGAGACGGCGCTGAGGGCGCAGGTGGCGGAGCTCAGACAGCAGCTGCAGGTTGGTTGAACAACCAGGAAGCGGCGCTCGTCCTCTGGTGATTGATGTCTTGGGAAAGGTGGCTAGGCCGTGGCGCTGGGCCTTTTCGATCTGACCGTCTAGGGAATGGGGCCGATTTTTGTTGGGATTGGGGGTGGGTGTCTGGCGGCCTACGGCCTTTTGTTTGGCAAGCCGTTGAGCCGAACTGTTCTTGCGCGCGTTGTGCGATGCCGTGGCCTGGCGTGTGCGCCGCAAGGGCTCCTGCGCGCCGGTTTCGCCCTCGTTGCAACTTGGAGGCACCGGCGCGCAGGGTCTGCGACAACCCGAGTGCGGAAGCGCGGGCCGGGTTCCGCAGCTGCTGCAGCTGCGGCCAGCAGGCTGCTCAGGGCGCATAGGATTCACCGGGACATGGACAAAGTAGGTAAATGCACGCCCCACTGTGGCCCTCACACGGCCGCCCTTGCCATGTCCCCACAACTGTATCAGGGCCACTCCCTACACGCCACCATACGGGAGGTGACCGCTGCGGAGCGGGAGGCCCGGGGCCAGTTGGACTTGGTAGCGGTGGAGGCGGATGAGCTGAGGCTGCAGGTGCGACATGGAGGGGATCGCTAATGAGGAAACCGGAACTTATCCCTGCTGACGACGAGACTGGGGCGAGCGTGGGCGCCGCCTGGGTAGCACTCGGGCTCGTTACAGAGGGACGGCCCGCGGACCCGCGACATGCTGCGGGTCAGGCTTCGGCGGGCCTTGGTCGATTGGACACGGCGTGTGTGGGAGGCGGCAGGGATGGCTTACTGCTTGGTTGCTGCCCGACGTATGGTCGGGACCAGCTACCTCCTTACCGGGACGGATAGCCTGAGAACTGTGGACCACGTTCGACCCCTGCGGGCCCCCATCACCCCGGACTGCATCCCAGATCTCCAAGGCTCAGCGTCAAGTTGCCGAGGTGGAGGCCCTCCTGGCCCACAGCCGCTCCGAGTGCGAGCTTTATAAGCAGGAAATCGAGGTGCGTGTGTGTGCATGCGGCGGGGAGATGGCTCTTGGCCTGGGCCACTTGTGTCCCAAGGGTATCGAAGCCGGGGACATGGGCTGACGGCGCATGGTCGCGCGAGGCCCCACGCACTCCCTACAAATGTGAGTGCACAAGTATGTGAAGCACGCGGTCCTCGGCCTGGCCTGGCCCATACCGACTTGAGTCCATTCGCGCGAACCCAGATCTTATGCTCTTAAGGTGTTCTTGGAGACGTCGTTTTCCTCTTTGTGGCCCATCGTCTGATCGACACGGGTGACACCCACGCGCGATCCACGCACTGCCCATCAGGTGACGGTGAACGCCTTTGAGGAGCTGCAGGCGCAGAACGCCCGGTTGGTGGCGGCGCTCGCGGAGCGGGATGAGGCCAACAACGCGGTGGTGGCGGAGCGGCTCAAGGTGGGCGAAGCACGGGACCCAGCAGCGGCTTTAGGCCGATCGACCGGCGGAAGGGTCCTTTCACATCTTAGCGTCGGACCACCGGTCCAACGCTGCGATTAGGTAGCATATGCTGCGATTTCATCGTAGTTCACATGGATTTTCTGTCTTGGTCGCTCTGTCGCCTTTTGTTCCCCGTACGTGCGGCACAGCTCTCGCAGCAGGTGCCCATGCTGACGGAGGCGGCGGATGCGGCGCGCGCCGAGACGGAGCGGCTGCAGCGTGAGGTTTCGGAGCTGGGCGTGGTGCGGGAGGCCATGGAGCGAGACATGGCGCGACTGGCGGCCGAGCTGACGCAGGTGGGTTGGGCAGGCTTGATGTTTGCGGGAAGGCATCAGTCGGCGTGACATACGGCGAGCAACCTCTGTCGCCATTATGAAGGCATTTGGGCAGATCCGCCACAGCCGCACATTCGGAGGGCATGGTGCGGCTAGGTGTGGGTTACCCATTCATTGATTTTTGCATCCGCAGCAGTGCGCACAGCCGGTGTACCGTGGCGTGGTATAACATGCTCGATTGTCGTTCAGAGGGGGGACACTGCGACATCGCGAGGTAGATCACGACGCGCCAAAATCCATGACAACCCAACACATCTGACTCCTGTGCTCCTCCTCAAAGCATAGGAATCGCTCGTCCGCGTGCAAGCAACTGCTCCGCCAGCGCTGATATGGACGTAATGATTATCCCGTCTGCCAGGTGAAGGAGCTACTGCGCAACCAGGCGGCCCGACTGGACGGCGCCATGCTGGAGGTGCGACAGAAGGAGCAGCAGGCGGCGGCTCTGCAGCAGCAGCTCGAGGCGGCCTCGCGCCAGACGGACCTCAAGCGCCAGGCGCTGGAGGTGAGCAGTTCCGCCCCCGACGACCGGGCTTCAGGTTCCATTGCGGACGGGGCGCCAGGCCCTCGGGTCATCCATCTGACCGACGGCTCGCTGTGCATGCCTGTTTGCGTAAAAGGGAGCGGCTCCTTGACGGCTCGGTTCGCCGCTATGGGTTTTGTCTCTTGCTGACACGCGCCAAAGGGACGCGGCTACGGCCGTCCAACGAGACTCTGGCCTGCGACCGTAATAGTGACGTCCCGGCCGCGCACGGCACCGCAGGAAGCAGATCAGAAACACGCCAAGGAGAAGACCAAGCGGCAGCGGGTGGAGGAGGAAGTCAAGGTGAGTGATGAAGGTCTTGCGTCCGATGGGGTGAGTGGATGGCGCAGGGGCCCGCGCTGTCACGCACGCGAGCAGATGACGGCATGGGGTGTGTGCATGTAACCCACCGGCATTTTCGACAGTCAAGGTTGCCAATGCACCTGGCGGTTTAAACACACGCGGGCATGATGGCCTGGTTGGCAGGTAGGGCGGGCGCTCGGCGGTCATATTTATGAACGGGATGGTGTGGGATGGTATGGCATGGCGCTCGTGTCGGTTAGCAGTGTGGGGTTCCCCCAAGAAGTTTGCTGGCCGCCTGGCTCACCCATGCCTGGCTGCGTTGTGCGCCCAGGCCCTGCAAGGCAAGGTGGAGCGCCTGAAGAAGCTGCAAACACCGGCGGGGGCGGCCCGGGAGCTGCAGGTGTGCCGCGAGGAGTTCGGAGAAAGCAGGGCCGCAGGAAGTAGCGGTGCTGTGAAAGGACGGGTGCCGACCGGCACAATGGGCGTTTCCATCTGGGCTGGGTGCCTTGCAGGGAGGCGGGAGGCGGTCTTTCCGCTGGGGCTCCTGCTTGGGCGGTGACGGGTTAGATGTGACCTGGCTGCACCGTGGAATGCGAACACAAGCGCAGAAGCCACTTGAGTCTGTAAGCAGCAAAGCGCACGTAGCAGCGATGGCAGCGTGCATGAGCGCGACGGGCGCCCGGTGTGGCCGTAGTGCAGGGCGTTTGTTGCGTCCATGTTCCATCCGACAGCAGCAGAACGATAGCCGGCCGGGGGCACGCCAATGATACCGAGTCCATGCCAGGCGGCCCGCGTACATGCTCTGCAGCGCGTCGGATCTGACTTCGACAGCTTGCGAGCACGCCGACATTTGTCAGCGGACATGAGATGTTGCACTCTTGGTACGTTTTCCCGTTCGGCGGGGTCCCGGGCATGCGATCTTGGAATTCCTCACCGCTGAACGTGCCCACCTCCGTCAATCCGCCCACGCCCTCCGCCCCCGGGGACTGCAGGAGGAGTTGGAGGCGATGCGACAGCTGCTGAACTGCAACGTGTGCCACGAGCGGCAGAAAAACCGCATCATCACCAAGTGCTGTCACGTCTTTTGCGACGTGTGCATCGACCGCACCCTCACCGCGCGGAATCGCAAATGCCCCGGATGCGGCATCGTATTTGCGAAGGTAGGCGAGGGACGGGTGCTGGCGGATGGAAGGGGTGGGGGCAATGTATCGCACACGCATCGGGCGCGTCCGTGTCTGAGCACGGGCTCAATGGCAGGGTCAGGTCCCAGGTGTTAGCGGTGAGCGCTCATAGCGATGCCACTGGCGGAAGGGAGGAACGAGTGAATACTAAATAGCGAGGGGCCTCTATTAGTCGGGTGTCAAGCGGGGCGCACGCAATTATCATCGTAGTTGTATGGGTGATAGGTGGGAGTGAACGCGAGCTGCCCCGGCGCGGGGCAGGCCAGCCGGCTCGGGCCTTGTCTTGTATGGTTCCGTTTGTCACTGACCAATAGTGCAACGCTCGGGGCCGGTTTCAGAGGCGGGGCTGCTCATGGTTGTGATTTCGCCCTCGCCCAATCGCAGGGGGACATCAAGACTTTCTTCTTTACGTGATCGAAAGCTGTCACGGTGTTGAGCGCAGAGCCTCCGGCGGCCGCATGCTCGGGTGCAGAATGCGCCTCTTCTGCCACTTTTGGACCCAGGTTTGCGGCCTCTGCTCAGGTCGCCGCGGCAGCAATGCGGCGGGCTGATTGAATGGCGGCCGGCAGTCGAGCAGTCTAGATGGGGGCAGCGGGCTGCAGGTGCGGGCGAGCCCAGGGCACGGCGAGTGGAGAAGCATCGACTCCATGAGCTACCGAAGCACGGGCGTGACGTCCGGAGGAACCTGTATCTGGGTCCAGACTCCAAGCATGCTGGCATACACGCTGGGTGTGAGGCGGCTTTCGAACGAGACGAGCAGGAAGCGTCACCGGGGCAGGTGCAGCTGTGTATTTCCATGGTTTGGATGGTCGGCTGGGGAGGCGCAGGGGCCCGATGACAGGATCAAGGTAGAGGGAGTCCTGGCTTAGCCGCGGAGGGGCTGGATGTGTGTTGTCCTTTGTCTCCTGGCAACCACTGGAAACTAGTTCAGTGATGGGTGGATGGGGGGGCGGTGGAGCGCAGGGACTGAGGTGGCTAACAGCTGGCACGTTGGCTGTGTTGTTTTGGCTTAGGATGGCGGACTGTTACAGCTGAGGGTTGGGTACTCATGTTTCGATGGTTGCGTGCCATTTCCGGAGATAGTGTACCAAATTTGACTGAAGCGACGCACCGCCCCGGTACGCGTGGGTAGTCTTTGATCGCGCACAGGCGAGTGGTCTTGTTGCGGGCCGCGTGGACTCGTACATGGTGGGGTATACGCCTCGACACAATCCTCATCGCTCAAAAAATATCGCACCGTGACTTGCCCGCGTGTCCCATTGTTGAAGCGCTCGGGCACCGCTTGCCAACGGTCTGTGTGTGTGTGTGTGTTACATGGTTGTCTGTGAGTGACAATGTCGCGCTCCGAGACCCCTCATGTTCGCCATGGACACTCCCAGTCTTCTCCATGGTTAAGCATTCGACATGTTTCATTTTAACATTGTTATACAAGCGTTTATAGGTTACAAGCGCTCAGCGACGAATCTGCGACCACACAATCCGACGCCCCCAACAACCTGTTCGCTGGCAAGTTATTTGCATTGTTGGCTTAGAAACATCACTCCTGATAGAAATTATTTCCTTCGGCTTCTTAAGCGAAAGAGATAAAGCCCTAACTTTCTCGGCGGTGATGCACTCTGACTACATCCTTCGTTAATGCGTTTTAGAATCATATATGCTCAGATCGCATTGCTCTGGTCATCTAGGAGTGCTGCCGGCTGCCGCACGTCGACGATGAGACCGTCCGTCTAAGTTCGTTTGAGACTCGCAACGTGTTAACAGGGCTGCGTTCGACCCATTTGTAATCCAGGGGATAAAATGCAGCCAGAGGGACTCCGAACGGGACTCCGTCAACGGGTTCCGTGCAGATCTGCCGTCTGCGCGCCGCTTCTGCGGCCGCTGCGCTCACAGCTAGTGCGCTCAGCACCTCCATGGATTGCCAGGTCAAGTAACGGAGCTGGCGATGGAGCTGGAATGGCTCAGCCGGCCTCAGCCCGCGAGCCCGGTCCGCTGCCCGTCGCAGGCGGCGGTGCAGGCGATGCAGCTGCGGAGGTACCCGCTTCCTCTGGTACCGCTGCTGCGGATGGGGCGCCGTCGGTTTCATTAGGGGCCGCAGCCGCGTCCTTAGCCGGACCCGCCGAAACACCCTCGGCATCGGCCTCCACCACACCACAGCCGTCGGCCAACCAGTCCTCGGCCACCGCGTCGGCGGCGCCAGCGGCAGCCGCGGCTGGGTCCACCAGCAGCTCTCTGCCGCCCTTCCTCCAGCAGCTCCTGTCGTGGCTGGCCTCAGTGTGGTCGGCCGTGCAGCAGTTCCCGATGTGGGTGCAGATGCAGCACATCCGGCGGCTGCGGGAGGCGTGCGAGGAGGACCCCAAGGTGGGACCTGGCGGTTGGAGCAACCATACGGCAGGGCACGGCACCATGGGGGCAAAGCCATTTGGGTTACGGGATAGGTTCACGGTTCAGCGCGTGACATGGCATGCAATGGCTGAAGCGACCGCCGGAGTAGAGCTGTGATTGCAGCTCGGGCAACGTGGGTTTATAGTTGAGACATCGTGTCCGGTGTGTCCTCGTCCTGATGGACTTGGGAGTGGCGGCCCTCGATTATAATTGCGAATTCGGGTCATGATCGCGTCAATAGACGGTGGCGCCGCCGCGCCAGGGACTGATATCCGGTGCTTAGATCCTAGCTTCGGCTGAGCAGCATAGTCTCTCTCATGCATTTCTTGCAAACACTCACCCGCGTGTGCCGTACACGCCGTATCCCGTTGGGCCGTACCGCAGGACGCGGACAAGCACGCGGCCTACCTAGCGGAGCTGATGCGCTCCAACCCCCAGGAGGTGGTGGCGCGGGTGGAGTCGAAGCAGTTCGGGGTCAACGCGGCGGTGGTGGCCGAGTACCTGCGGGCGCTGGTGGCCACCGGTGGGTGACAGGGGCGGGGAGGGGCACACGGGGCGGTGCACCCTGCCACCATGCCACTAGGGTGCCGTAGCGGATTGACTACAGGGTTCATGGGTACATGGTGGGGCACGAGTGGCCCTGGGTGCAAGGCCAGCCCGCCCCGGTAGTCACTGCAGTCGGAGGCACGTGCTGGTGCAGCGGCATGGCAGGGTGATAAATTGAAAAAAGAAATAAACCCGAAGATGGGTGATGGAGGCGCTGCGGTCGGTCGCTCGCTGCGGGCGCAGAGACCAGCAGTTTGCGGCTGCGGGGGCCGCCCAAACCCGGGTTCCAGGGTCCGGCGGTAGCTATGTATCGGCCTCGGCTGAACCGTCTGCCTTGGTCGTGGTAGCAACTTCGCATGTACACGCTGCTTAGCTCTTATCCATGGTTCTGGCGTCAAGCAGTCCCGTCAGATGTGGCGGATGTGGATCGTCGTCCCCACCGCAGGCAAGGTGACTGAGCTGGTGAAGGCGGATAGCGCGGCTGCTGCGGAGGCCGCGGCAGCTGCGGCTGCGGCATCGTCCGCCGTCACTGGGGCGCCTGGCAGCCCGGGGGATGTGCAGTCCCCCAGGACGCTGACGGAGCTGCTCCGCGACCTGCAGGTAGGCGGAGAGGGGGGCAGGGGCGGAAGAGAGCGAGCATTGGGCATCATACCTCCCGGCGTTGGGCTGTGACGCAGATCTGTGGCATCGGTGGAATCGTTTCGGGGCTCTTAACGAGTGCGACATAGCAGCAAGGACGGCAGTTGGGGCTTGCGATGGCAACGGTGTCAGTGGGGAATTTCGGACCCACTGCGCCGGTGGGGCGGAGGGATGACGTGCACTGCATTGCCGGGAAGCGCCGCCATCGTGGGGCGGAGGGACGGCTGGATGCGCAGGGGCATGTGCTGCGCAGCGCCTGCTGTCGCGCGCGCCCGTCCTCAGCACATGGCGTGGAGGTGGCATGGTGCGGAGGCCACCTGGGCTCCTTGCGTGTGCCGCTGGGGGCAGCGCCGTGCCTGACTCTCGGTCGCAGTGCACTCGTGCACGGTCTCGCGTCCAGGGGAAGCAGCTTCGCGACCTCCACCAGCCTGAGGACATCCGTCGGTGCACCACCGCACCTCGTCCTGGGTGCCAAGGGCCTGTCTGCTGCGGGCGTGCCCGGTGTGGATCCCCGCCCCTCCCTCCAGGTCCAATTGGCCACGGCCTCGAGTGACCCCACCGCGGCAGCTGACGGCAGCGGCGGTCTGGCCATGACTTTGGAGGCCCCCGGGTCGTCCCTGCGGCGGCCGCTGCACGTGGTGGTGGGGGGCCTGCCGGCGCTCCAGGTGGGGTAGGGGTCTACCTGGTGGGTTGCTGCATGGAAAGGTCTGAAGGCACCAGGGCCGACAGGGGGCCCGAGGCCGCTTGTGGGCCTTACGCGTACGGTACGGCCGTATGCTTTGGCATGCGTGCGCCCTTGTCCGCACCATCTGTGTCTTGCATTACGAATATTGTCGCGAGTCATCGTCGTTTTTCGAGAATCCATACAAAGAATGTGGCGGGCTTATAATGGCGATGGCGGTTGGCATCGCCCGGCCATCCACACACGTCCCTCCGCCCCGGCAGGTGGCCCAGTCGATGGGCGGCTCCGCCCAGCCCAGCGGCAACAAGACGCCGCTGCTGCTGCGGCCGTTGGCGCTCCTATGGCGGCTGGCCAGCACGGCGGTGCTGCTGCTGGTTCTGGCCTTGGCGTTCATCGCGGGCAGCCAGGTACCGTGCGGTGATGGGTGGCAAGCATGCATGGCGTAATGGTCAGGTTTGCAGCAGAGTTTGCCAGCACAACAGGGCGAAACCACAGGTGCTGGTGTGCGGGTGTGTGGCTTAGTGCTTAGGAAACGTCGGGTCGTTCGGTCCTCGGGGCCGCCAGCTTGGGGCCGAACATGCGAGGTAGAGCTCCAGGCGCAACCGCCAGGGAAGACGTGGCCAAGACGGGCCCGCCCTGCTCGCCCGCCGGTGGGGAAGATCGGCGGTGGTGGCCACTGGGGCTGCGCGAAGCGTGCTGATGTCCATGCACACACCTTACAGGTTCCTGGGTGCCGTATGTCTACATTCGAATGGCTCGCTCAGCCTCCGTACCTGTACGATCCCTCTCATCCATGTCGCCATGTGCGCCGCACTGCAGGCGATACGGCGGGTGCAGGCCAGCGGCGGCGCTTTCGTGAGTCCCGCGGCCGTCAGCGGCGCGGGACCGCCCGTGTCTGCTGCTGGCGGCGGCAGCGGCGCCGGCGCCTCCGCCGCGTCCTCCTCAGGCGGCGGCGGCCCCAGTGTGGAGCCCAAGGAGTACAAAAAGGACGAGCTGCCGGAGAAGGTGAGTGGACGGCACGGTACGCCAGGGCAGGTGGCAGGCAGCGGACTACTGGACGGACGGACGGGTCCCTCTCATAACCGTTGCGGCGCGTGGCAACACCGTGGAAGCGAGGGTCGTAGAACCCAACCGTAAGGGCTGGGCTGGTCTCTGAGCAACCCTAGTTACCCAGGCCCAGCCTTCGAGGTGGCCAACTGGCTGAACGAACCATCAATACCAATACGACCTGACCTGACGACACGGCATGAATAAGGGTTGGGCGAGCTTTGCCCATGGCCGGCAAGGCAGGAGTTCCGCGGACCGGCCTGCTTCGCACGCCCAGTATTGCCGTTCCCAAAGTTGCCGTTCTGATGTGTGCCATGCAGTCCATCCGGACGTTCAAGGACGTCAAGGGCTGCGATGAGGCCAAGGAGGAGCTCCGGGAGGTGGGTTGGTCGGAAGAGGGGCGTGTGGGCGGCCCGGCGTCGGTGTGTTGGGGTTGGTAGATGGCAGTGTTGACTACCTTGGGACATTGCTTGAGGGTGGCGGGCCCGTATACGGAAGGCTCTGGACGGACATCGCAGCCGGGGCTGGTGGCCCCCGGGGTGAAGGACCGGGTGGTCATGTGCCCCAGTGTGCGGGCCCCGTTTTTGCTTTGCGTTTCACCTCTTCGGTGTGGCTGTCGACCAAACCTTGAGGGACACCCCGCTGATGTGCGGGCTCCATCTCCTCCGCCTTCCCCGCAACCTCCTCCGCATCTGGAGAATACCCGCTACCAGTGCCTATACCAACGCCCTGTGCATCTTCTCGGCACCCGCCACCTGCCCAGGTGGTCGAGTTCCTGAAGAACCCGACCAAGTTCACCCGACTGGGCGCCAAGCTGCCCAAGGGCGTGCTGCTGTCTGGCCCTCCAGGAACCGGGAAGACGCTGCTGGCCAAAGCAGTGGCGGGTGCGCGGCATGAGGGGTGGCCCCGAGGGCCGGGCCGTGGGTGACGATGTGGCTGGCATGCTGGCATGAGGTGGCGATGAAGTGGAATGATGGGTGCACTGGGCCTGGGTCGTGTTTCTGGGGCCGGCGCCAACTGCACATCGGTATCGGGTTCACCGACGGGCGCCCGTCCGTGTAAACCCGCACGTCCACAAGCTGTAAACCCGCACGTCCACAAGCTGAATGCAAAATATCTCATAGAACCATATCGCCCAGGCCGTCAGGAAAGGTTGACGTGGTGGTTGTCTTTGATAGGTCTACATGCCCTTGCCACTGTGTGGATATTCTGAAAATGATCAAGGGCAAGGCGCGCAGGTGCAGGTGGTGTGTGGTGGTAGGTTTGGGAAAATCGGTAGACGCATTAAAGCTGCTTGGGTTGAGGATTTAGGGTGGTAGGTTGGTGTGCTGACTGGTGATGTGAGACCGTCTCCTGCAACGGGCCTCTCACCGTCCCTTGGTAGCTGTGGCTGGCTGAGGATGTCACCCCCTCTTGACGCCCCCTCCTGGACCTCGACCTCCGGACGGGCCGCAGGCGAGGCGGGTGTGCCGTTCTTCTACCGAGCTGGTTCGGAGTTCGAGGAGCTGTACGTGGGGGTCGGCAGCCGACGGTGAGTGGACCGGCACGGGTGCGGCGTGGATCCCGTGCCGGCACAGTTGCTTCTCCAGCGGGCCATGCCCCCCTATCAGACTGATTGTCGACCACTGCGCGTTACCCGACCCGCACCAGGACTCTCGCTTTTCCAGAGTATTAAGATCTGGGTTTCGTTAAGATCTGGGTTTCGTCCCCGCCACTGCTTGGGTCGCCAACAATCATCCCCACCATCATGGCCACCACCATCATTGTAATGACGTCGTTGCAAGGGCGCCAGCCGCCCGCGCCCTGGAGCAATCCGCCTGCTGGCCACGCACGTCAGACACCCTGGCCCCCACCTCCACCCTCCGCAGGATGCGCGCCCTGTTCTCCGCCGCCAAGAAGCGCTCCCCCTGTATCGTGTTCATTGACGAGATCGACGCCATCGGCGGCAACCGCAAGGCCTGGGAGAACCACACGCGGAAGACGCTCAACCAGCTCCTGGTGGAGATGGACGGATTCGAGGTGGGGCTGGGGCCGGGGGCCGGGGGCTGGGGGCTGGGGCTGGGGCTGGGGGCTGGGGCTGGGGGCTGGGGCTGGGGGCTGGGGCTGGGGGCAGGGGCTGGGGCTGGGGCTGTGGCCAAAGGGGGGGGGGAGGTCGGATGCGGTGTGTGTTGGGTGTTGGGGGAGGGGGCCAAGCTGGGTCCAGGCTGCTGCCTTGTGTGGGGCCAGCCTTGTCCTGCCTGCCTGCCCGCCAGCCGGTCAGGACTCCCTCACAAAGCACCCGGGGTGTGTCAGCGAGCCATTGCCTTCCCCGCAGCAAGGGGCTCCCACCGTCCCCTGACTTGTCCCTGGCCCCAACCCTCCTTGCCCGCACGCCCCCTTGCCCGCAGTCAACGGACGGTATCATTGTGATGGCGGCCACCAACCTGCCCGAAAGCCTGGACCCCGCGCTAAAGCGCCCAGGCAGATTCGATCGCCAGGTGTGTGCGCCTGGAAGAACCGAACCGTGCGAGTTTTCACCACTATCTCTGTGGCGACGGGGGTTTGAGGATGGGGATTGAAAACACCCTGTGTGTTGGGGGGGGGCACTAGCACTCCCTGTGGGCGCGGTAAGCGCAAGCACGCAACCCCGGCCCCGCGGGTGTCATCGGCCACGTTCCCCCTGCGCCTGCTGCTGCGCCGACCGATGACGGGGAGGGAGCCACACCCGCCGTTGCTTACCGGTCCTCAGGTTGCCGTACCGCTCCCCGACATCAAGGGCCGCCGGGACATCCTGGAGTACTACCTCTCCGACAAGCCGCTGGCCGGCGATGTGGACCGGGAGCTGCTGGCCAGGCAGACGCAAGGTGGGTTGAAGCGAAACCCTAAACTCTAAGACCAGAGTGACCAGAACGGACCCGTTCACCCTCCACCACGTGTTGACCTGTGTCGCCGCGTCGCCACACCCGCGGGGCCCGCAGGCTTCAGCGGCGCCGACCTGTCCAACCTGATCAACGAGGGGGCCATCCTGGCCGCCAAGGAGGGCGCCGACAACATCAACCAACGTATGCTGGATTGGGCGTACGACAAGATCCTGATGGGGGTGGAGCGCAAGAGCGTCAAGCGCACACTGGAGGCCCGGCGGTGGGTCGGGGAATCGAGGCGGCGGGGGGGGGGCGGGAGGGCCCACAGTGCGGAAGGGCAATGGGGCTTCAGGATAATGGGGCTTGGCGCGGGAAGGCAATGGGACGGGAGGCCGGGTGGGCTGGTGACCTGGTCTTGGGGCCTCCCCTGACACAGCAGAGCCCCAGGCCTGATGGTCAGGTGGTGTGAGGCGCGGATGGGGTACCTCCTCCACCTCCTCCACCTCCTCCACCTCCTCCACCTCCTCCACCTCCTCCACCTCCTCCACCTCCTCCACCTCCTCCACCTCCTCCACCTCCTCCACCTCCTCCACCTCCTCCACCTCCTCCACCTCCTCCACCTCCTCCACCTCCTCCACCTCCTCCACCTCCTCCACCTCCTCCACCTCCTCCACCTCCTCCACCTCCTCCACCTCCTCCACCTCCTCCACCTCCTCCACCTCCTCCACCTCCTCCACCTCCTCCACCTCCTCCACCTCCTCCACCTCCTCCACCTCCTCCATCGCCTCCATCGCCTCCATCGCCTCCATCGCCTCCATCGCCTCCATCGCCTCCACCTCCACCACCTCACTGTGCACATGAATGCCCCCACGTTCCGGAGCTGCCCCCGGGCCCTCACCTCCACCCCGGGCCCACCCAATGGACCGGGGGGACCGGGGCAAACCCGCCTACACATAAACTACTCCCTTTAGGCGCCCCGCTCCGCTGCGCTCATTTCCTCCGTGCACCGCACCGCCTCCCCACCCTGCCGCCGCCTTTTCCCCTGTGCAGCCGCACCGCCTTCCACGAGGCGGGTCACGCGCTGGTGGCCCTGGCCACCCCGGGGGCCTCACCCATCCACAAGGCCACCATCGTCCCGCGGGGGCATGCGCTGGGCATGGTGACGCAGGTGAGGGCAGGCGGCTGCTGCGGGGGAGGCAGTCGAGTGGCTGTCGGCTTTGGGTGAGAAAGGGTGAGGACGCGATCAGTTCGACTTCGGAAACCTCGCAGCACGGAGCAAGGGACGAGCAGCGCTACGTGCGGCACCTGGAAAGTCGCCGCTGTGGAGCCCAGCCTCTGGACTGCGCCGCGCCCTTGCTTTACTCACCTGGCACCGGGCCCAGCTTGTCAACGGCCTGTGCCACTGCGCCACTTCATCCGCAGGTGTGGCGCTGCACCGGCGTCTGCAGTCGTACGATGTATCATATATAGCCCTGTAGGGTAGAGGTAGGGTAGGGTCATCTCTGGGTTCACCCTGGGTGTCTGGCCCTACCCTCGTGATGCCCCGCTCAGGTGGGTCGTGAGGACGAGTTCTCCATCAACCGGCAGCAGATGCTGGCCCGCATCCGCGTCTGTATGGGCGGCACGGTGGCGGAGGAGCTGGTGTTCGGGACCGACCAGGTCAGCAGCGGGGCCACGGACGACCTGCGGCAGGTGAGGAGCCGTCCAGGGAGGGGTTGCGGGGGGCAGGAAAGCGCGGAGCGGAACTGGAAGGATGAGGGCAGGGAGGTGGTGAGGGTGGGCGGGTCGCTGGAAGGGTCATGGGGTCCTAGGATTTGGAGTCCTAGGGTTTGGAAGCGCGCACGGTCGACACGTTTGCAGAGGGGGCCGCCGGCAGCAACCAGCCCACACTTACTGTGTGCTAGGGTTGGGACGACGTTCTACGACAGGGGCGATATATGGATCTGAAATAGTCACGCACGTAGCGCATCTCGGTCCATCGGCATGCCGGGGCAGTCACAGCCACTGTGGGGTCCACCCTGGAGGGGGCGGGAGTGTCCCCAATCAGTTTCACCGGGCCCCCCATCATCCTCCTCTTCATGCACCGCGCTTCCCAGGGGGTTTCTATTGGGGTGCTTGTAGTTCCCCTCGGGCCCTCACATCACTCCCCTCGGGCCCACACATCACTCCCCTCGGGCCCACACATCACTCCCCTCGGGCCCACACATCACTCCCCTCGGGCCCACACATCACTCCCCTCGGGCCCACACATCACTCCCCACCCCTCCCCCCTCAGGCCACCTCCATGGCCCGCCACATGGTGACCGAGTGCGGCATGAGCCCCGCCATAGGGCCCGTGTACGTGGCCGCCCACGACGAGCGGCACGGCGGGTCGAGCGTGTCGGAGGCCACCCGTCAGCGAGTGGACAGCGAGGTGACCAACATGCTGGCGGAGGCCAAGGAGGCGGTGCGCGGCCTGCTGACGGAGCGGATGCAGGTGCGGCGGGGAGGGGGAGGAGGGGGCGGCGCTGTCAGCGGCCGAGTATGCGTTGGCGCTCACAGAGGCGTAGGTAGCCTAACACGCAGTGTTGCAGGAACCTACTGGGACGGACATCGATCCCTGCAGAGGCCGTGGGGATGATTGCTGCTCCATGTCGACAAGCAGCCGGTTGCTCCCATCGGGCCATGTGCTGACTCTTGACCACTTTCTGTGACCCGGACCTGAGGTCCGAGTTCTGATGATTGGGGGAGAGTTGGCCACAGCCGGGGCGCGTTATCAGATTCATGACCTGATCTTGTGGCGCGTCGCCCGACCGGCTGCCGGGCGTTGCTGTGTCGAGGAGAGCCCCTTCCTCAAGCCGTCATCCGGCGGGAAGGGATGGAGTCGACTGCCGCCGCTGACCGCAGTCGTTCAGGGGTGCACGTCTCATGCTGTGTGAGGTTCATCTCTTCCGTCGGTGTAACGTGATGCCCAAGGGTCCAGCCCTCTGCCAACGGGCGCTTCGCCAAAGTATCGAGCCATGCCCCGGCGTGCCGCACGGGTACCCTCCGCGCCCCCACAGGATCTCCGCACGCTGGCGGAGGCGCTGCTGGACCGGGAGACCCTCACCCGGGAAGAAATCAACTCGCTGCTGCAGCACGGCGAGCAGCAGACGCCGCCGCCGCAGACGCCCGGCGGCGGAAGCGGTGGCAGCGGCGGCAGCGGTGGCGACCGGCAGCACCGCGAAGGAGAGGAGCAGCCGCCGCAGCTGGAGGGCGATCCCGCCCCAGCGGCCGCGGTAGCGTCGCTACCCCAGGCGCCGGTCGAGGCCGCGGCCCTTGCAACGCCAGGGCTGGCGGCGTCGGCGACGCCGTCACATGAGTCCTCAGCTGCAACAGCATCTGGTGGTTCAGGAGCGGAATCTCAAAAGGCCAGCAGTAGCAGCAGTTGTAGCGACAGCAGGGGCAGCCTCGGAGTCGGCAGCGCCCGATCGCACGCGGCAGCCTCGTCGTCGTCGTCCTCGGTTGCGCCGGCACGGACCCCGACAGGCGGCAGTCGCGCAGGGGGTGGTCTGGAGGCAGCACCGGACGTGGAGGCGCAGCAGGCGAGCATCCGGGGCGCTGCGCCGGCGGCTGCTGCAGAGGATGAGCTGCCGTCGACCTCCGCGCGATACCTGCCAGCGTCACCCGCGCCACCAGCGACGCGCAGGGGCGCGATGGGGAGAAGCCTCCAGGCAGGTCGATGGGAGCACCACCTCAGGGCGGACGGCGGGGAGGACGGGTACGATGAGCGCGACGACGACAGCGACGGTGAGATGCAGGCGAGCTTGGCGTCGCGAGAGAAACTGATGCTGCTGGTGCGGGAGCCGCGGGGCCTGCCGGCGGAGAGTGACGGCGACGGTGATGGCTGGCGCCGCGGCTGACGGAAGGCAGGATGGCATGGATGCATGCTCACCCGCGGGTGGCTCGCTCGGGGCGCGGGCGTTGTGCATAGTGGTGGGGCTTGGCAGGGTTAGTGGGGTGCCAGTGAATGACCTTAGAAGAAGCTACCTTCTGCGCCGCTGGGCGTGTGTCAGGACCCGCGAGCGCCGGAGGCCCCTTCATACGGTGGCCTGGCGTGCCACTCGCGGCGAGGGTACCAAATCAGGGTAGGAGCATCTCACGTGGACGGCTGCACGGCAGGCTCCCTTTGACGGACGGCCTGTGGGAGGAGCTGGTCACAGCGCGTTATAGAATAGTCGCGCAGCATGCGACAGCTCACTCAACCAGGGTGCGCCTGCTCCGGGGTGGCATTTGGTGGCCATGACCGTCGGCCACAGGGTGTCGGCTATGGGTGTTGGGTGCTGCTCGATGCCGAAGGATTAGGTCTGAGCGCTCGTGCCAGGAATTCGGGCCCGACGTTGACTTCTTGTTCTGTTGGTGTGCTGTTGGCACGCATTTCTTTGTCCTGAAGTGGGATATCTGCACCCAAGCCCGTCTAGGTGACAGCCCGGTGGTGGCAGCAGTTCTGCTGCGCTTTCCGGCCATGTGCGCACCCTAGCGTAGTGACACGCGCAGCCAGGAGCGAGGCATCCAGACACATGTCTTAGCGCAGGTTTGGAGCACCCACGTCGAAGTTTATTCTGCTGGCACGGGGGTTGACGAGTGACGGGAGCGCAGGTAGTTGCCGGACGAGAAGAGATGAGCCTTTCCGTGTATGCCTTTGGATCCGCGGTTTAAATGCTTTCATTGCTGCGCGTCTTTGCTTTTTCTTCCATTTGCTGCCCGTTCCCCAACTATTCAGCGACGTCGAGATTGGATGTGTCGAACATCCAGCGAAACCGAGGCCCTTGGCGGACTTTCGAGGCGGCTGCCCGGACCCATGGGTCGCTCATACGGTAGTTACCTGGCTTGGCACCGCGCGCCGTTGAGACGAGACATGTGCGGCTTGCACACCGCACGCCGTCTGAGCGCGCTCAGATAGGACGGACCGCATGCGACCTTGGCAGAGCGGCAGGCCGGAGGAATGTGCCGCAGGTCAAACCGTTCTAACATACCTGCTTGGGCGGAGAGGTCGCCGCAAGAAGCTGCGCTTGTAGGCATCCCTGAACCCCTGCGGCACATCGGCCACAGCCATCAAACGGCCGTATCTGCTGTCCAATCGGGTTAGAGACTAGCATCTCGACCTGGGGCACTGACAGCATGAGGCGCCTAAGAGCTATCTGGGCCCGTTGGAACGCCCGGTCGGGACTACGGGTCCAACTTGTAACAGGAAGTAGAGCACTCCGCCTGACGCTCAAACCCTTCGCCTCCTTAGAACCCGCCGTCCGAGCAAATGACCCGTTGTAGGAGCCCCGGTATACGGTAGTTCCTGCGATGCCTGACGCGCTGCGGACGCTGGTACGGCCAAGGTGCCCCCGCGTGTGCCTCTGGAGACGCGGAGCGTTCGCTGTGCGACCAGTGACCAGTGACTAATCTTTCACCTTGATAAAGGCACAATACAACTTGAGACGCCGACGACTGCGGTCTCTTATACCCAGGCCCGGAGCTGTGCATGATTTGCCGGGAACTCGATCAGTTCGAGGATGCAAGGAAATCCTGACACACGTCGGATATGCAAGCACACTGTAGCGGTACCTCCCGCGGATCCGCGTCTGCACCTCGTGTCTGTGCCATTGTAAACGGAGCTGTGCAGTGCGACTGCGCCTCCGGGTCACCACAGCCGCTTGGCGAGCACCCGTTTCCGTCTGTACTGCCTGGTGCAACGGGTGGTACGACCCGTCGAGGGACCGAGCGGTCCCAAACAAGTCAAGGGGGACAGCGGCCCCTCGCGGCCGCCTCCTTCTCGCAGCGTTCTCCAGGCATTGTTCGATCCGTTTCTCAAACACATGCACTCGGCTCAACCCGAACGGATTGCCCAACGGTCTGGTTAGATGTCCAGAGGTGTCACGGCAAGCACCGTACTTGGCCCTTGTAAGCGCCTTGGAGAGGAGGACTTGCAGTACCCCACGCGCCATCCCAACCAACCCACACATCGGAAACATGCTGGCGGTTTTACATTAGCTGACATGCACCGACGACAGGGCCAGGCCGGAATACGGCCCACCTTGCACCGACCTATGTAGCCCGGGCGGCCAAGCATATCTCGAGCCTCTCCTCATTCCTCTTACGTTATCCCCACACCGCTCCCCAGTCCGTCACACACATGCCAGCGCTCACAGCCACATGGTCCCGCGGTGTGCACCCGTTCCGACAGACACGAGGCACAGAGCGTAAACCACAACACAAAAGAAGTGATGAATGAACTTGCGATTGCCGTTTGCCGGCAAGTTATTGTAGCATGTCAAGTTAAACGTCATCCATGTCGTACCATTGGGACCCATAGGGCCCCAAAGGGGCATGCGGTCCGCTGCACCCAATTCAGTCATCGGGACCTTACAAGACCCATCCTCGACAACAGTCAACAACATCCAGATCCAGGTAAACATCATTCTTCTCAACTCCATGGACGACGCTACCAGCGCCAACGCCCCCGAGTCAGTTCATCATCCACGTATCAGGATTTGCCCTTGTCGCTCCCAATGAGTAAAACAGCAAGGATGCCAAGTCACGCCCCGCCAGAAGGCGATGTCAAATCGGTCGTGTATCCAATGTTACGGTCACGTCCGCGAGTCGTGTACGACTGCCCAGATGTACACGGTTTGGTAAAGGACGTAAACGGTCACCGCCAAGATACCCACGTTCCGATTCAGACGGAAGCGGAAGACCAGCGGTACGACGATAACCCACATCAGCAGGATACTGGACGAGCAGCCGTATAGCACCCTCAGCGCCAGATCATCCGGCAGCTTCATGTTGCCATGGCGGGTGGCGTAGGTCAGAGACGTGACGAGGCCTGTTGGGACATTGTCGGGGTGAGGGGGACGTGCGCGTCATGACCGCCGTCAGCTCGTCACTCGGTGGGTCTCAAGCCACATGGGAGGCGACGACTAGTCACGAGGCAAGCCACCGGGCCCAGCTCCGCCCCAGATATGCGCGTGTCACAAGCGGTGGCTGCGACACGACCCACACGCCCTGCACTGCACTCCCTGCGTCGCACCCCGACCCACCCGCCAGCAGCACAAACAGCGGGCTCGCGAAGCAGGCGGTGATGGCCATGGAGGGCAGCCCGTCCTGCGGGAGCCAAGCGCGGAATACCCGGATAGGGGATGGAGTGAGTTTGGTTGCGGGGGACATGAGGTCAGCTCAAAACGCAAGTTGCCAGCCCCGAAAGACGACTGGGGTGCAACGTGCAAGGCCGGCGGCCCGGCTATGCGGCACTGCTTCGGTTCCCCATGACGCAAGCGACAACGCCGCCCGGCCACGTGGTCACACACCCTTCCTGGACCCTTTCGCCGTTCTTCCCCGACCCTCACCCATCCCTCCCTGCACCGCACTCCGCGCCCGGGTGGCCGGGTGGTTACCCACCTTGGCCAGCGTGATGTTGGAAACCAGGTCGCTGACGCTGTTGCCCCAGGCCAGGAGCGTGGCCCCCAGCAGGCTGGGGCTGATGCCGTAGATCTGCCCCAGCGCCACCGCCGCCGACACCAGCTCCCCCGCAGAGGCGTCCAACAGGAACATGGCCTGACAGAACACCACCACAGTGGCGATGCCTGCGCGCGAGTGCACACGGCAAGCGGGCCGCGGCGGCGGTTGGACAAGTGTGTCGTGCCGGCAGGCGCAAGGCCCCGGAACACCCCGCGCCACTTACCACTCGCGTGCTGCACAAGGCGAGAACACAAGGCTTAATCCACAACACCCCTGAAGCTCGACTAACCTGCAACTGTACGGTAATGCACACTCGCGTCCTCCTCACCCCCAAAACAATCCCAATCGTGGTCGAAAGCTTCCCGGGGGCTCCATGCCGCCACCCACCTGCCGCTCTCCCGTGCAGGTGGCCCTTGCGCGGGAAGAACTTGAACGCCACCCCCGACACCAGCAGCCCGCACCCCGTGGCCGCCTGCCACCAGGGCTGCAGCCAGAAGCCGCCGGGCGCGTGCCGCTGATCCAGCCAGCCCTGCGCCCACCCCACCAGCGTGGGCAGCAGCGGCGGCAGCAGCACCGCAAACGTCTTGCGGTAGCGCGCGTGCGTGTCTATCGCCACCCGCGGCATGAACACGGACAGCAGCGCCAGGCCCGGCCGCTCGAGCTTCCGCCACAGCAGCTCCCACCGCCCCGGCGGCTTGCCGCTGACCTCCCGCCGCAGTGAGGCACTGGCCTCCAGGCTGCCCCGGCTGCCTAGCCAGGCGGCGCGCGCGCTGGGGCCGGGGCCGCCGTCAGTTGACGCCGCCGCCGCCAGCGCCGCGGACGGGAACCCCGTGGGGCCCCCCGAGAGGGTTCGCGTTGAGGCGTAGGCGGGCGAAGCGCCCAGCTGCGGTGGTACTGATGGCAGCGGCACGAACGGCGGGGGCTTGTAGCCGGCACCGCCGCCGCCGCCGCCGTCGGCGGTGCTGACAGCGACGCCGCTAGTTCGCCGCTGACTGAGCACGTCCGAGCTGCTGAAGCCGTTGCCTGCGCCGCTAATGCTTTTGCTGCCATATCTGACTTCGAGACCTTCACGCAACTTGTCGAGGACCTCAGGATCCAGATCCAGATCATCGCCAAGCATCCCATCAGCGGTGGCGCTGTCGGCAGCGACGCTTCCACCTTGCTTGACACTGTTATCGCCTGTGCCCTCGGCCTCGTCTTCGCTGTTATCTAACTCGCCAGCCGGCGTCGGCGGGCCCTCGTCAATGCGCGACAATGTGGGTCTACGAAGCAGCGGTGGCGGCAAAGCCGGCTGGTGCTGCTGGTGCTGCTTTTTTGGGGAGGAGGACCCCACAAGCAGCGGAGTTTCCGGGTCATTGTCGGTGTCTGATGTCACGGACATGTGGGAGGGGATGGAGAAGTCCCGAATGCGCCGGAAGCTCTCTGGAGGGGGCCACAGTGCAGATCGCAGCGTCTTCAGATGGCGTTGGGATGGGATCAAATTCCCGCGAGGAAAGTCAAGACCAATTGCTCCGGATGCGCCACGAGTTACGTGGCCCGAGTCTGGACGTCCCTGAGCCATGTCTTGTTCCCTCCCTTCCCTTCAGCATGTTTGCGCATACTCCCAAGGACCCTTAGCCCGCCCTTCCAGCCACCACTCATGGCCTCCAGACAGCAAAGTTCCCCGGCTACGTACCCCGCATGAAGCTGTCCATGGGCCGCGGGCGGTGCGGTACCTCGTGCAGCCGCGGGTCGGCATGTACGGGCTCGTCCCCCTTGCTGAGCAGGATGGTCACCACGATAAAGGTCAGGTAGTAGACCGCGAGGAGGGCCACCTCCCAGACCATCACCTGGGGGAGTGGGAGGGGGTAGGGCGCACACGTGTGTTTACGCGCCAGCAACCCAGTGGCAAGGCCATCAAACACACGTTTGCACCGAGATTGCCACAGAAGACAACACCGTATAGAGAAGCTGAATTTAGATAGTCAGCAACCACCCGCAGCCAACCCAGACAGAGGTGATTAGGTGAGGCACCGCCAGCCGCGCTGGTCGCAGGAGGACCTTGGAAGCCCGCGGCGCGTTTGGGCTGCTGTTCGGGTGGGTCGGGCTGTCTGTGTTCCGTTCACGTCCGAGGGGCGCTGTCCGACATGCCAGCCTGCACGTGCGCACAACGCTGTCGCCTCCGCCCCTCCCAGCCGTCTCTCGTCTCCACCCCCGCCTGCCGCCCACCTCGCCGTGCAGGAGGAAAGCGAACACGGTCGCAACTCCCCCCAGGTAGAAGAGGCAGTCCTTCATGAAGTACGACCGCTCGACCCGGACCTGCGGGGTGGGGTTAGTTGATGGGGATGCGCACCGCTCGGACAACCATTCGATATGGGAACTTTGCGCGGCAGCCTTCAGAGACCCAACAGGATGGCAGGCCGCTTGAAAGGACTGCATGCCTGTCTGCGGCCATGGTAGCCGCCGCCGCCGCCGCCGCCGAGCAGTTCGGAGTTCGTTCGGAGTGTGAGAGTGGCGGACCCGCGAGGTCTGAATCGCCGTAATTTGCATCCGGACGTTCGGGGCTAGATGCGTCCGAAGACATGGGGCACACCTAGATGGACTGCAAGGGGCAGTGACGCAAACACGCCTGGACACACACAAACCACAGCGCTCCGCCGCTTGACCTACGCCCCTTCCTCATTCGAATGGATGCGATGTTGCCGCCGAGACACGGGAGCCGTAAGCACGCTCCGAGACGTCCTGTGCAGCCGCCCTGACCAAACCCTACTGGTGCTGGGTTTGGGTCCGGCGGGTCTCTTATCTAAACCCCCACTGCATCGAATCGCTGCCCATTTTCTTAGGTTGGGCACCGCCCGTTCGCTAACTCCGGTAGGCTCCGGGCTATAGCCCCATCACGCCACCAAGCTCTCCCATCAGGCGAGAACCTCCAGCTGACAGCCGACGTCGGCTCGTAAGCCATCCGCGGCCCACCGCCAGGCTGCGTACCTCGTAGAGGCCCGAGAAGAACACCACCAGCGCAAACACGATGTTGCCGACGAACAGCCCACTGCCCAGCGGCTCACTCAGCGCCATGGCGATAGCGCCCGGGGAGCTGCTCTCGCTGTCACCCTGCACCAGGGAGGGGACTCATGGATTCGCACGTTGGGTGGTCGTCGAGGATCCGGCGACGAAAAGGCGACGGAGATCACCAACCGCGAAGCGCCAGTGGGCAACCAACGAACGCACAAGCAACCGGGCCCTGACCTGACCTGACCCCACCTGACCTGACCCCACCTGACCTGACCTGACCCCACCTGACCTGACCCCACCTGACTGATGGCCGCCAGCTGAGTGAACACATCCGGGGCACCGTTGCCGAAGCTGAGCAGGGTGGCCCCCGCCACGCACGGCGGCAGCCGCAGGTACTCCGAGATGAGCTCAAGGCTGGGGCAGAAGAACCGCTCAGCCACCATCAGCATCAGGCCGAACAGGATAGCAATCCATAAAAGAAACAAGGCCGTCGAAGCCACCTCCCTGCGAACCGGGGTCCACGCTCGAGATCAGTGGATGGTCTTCGGGTCCGTCACCGGGGTTGCTTGCCGGCAGCGGGAGGACGTTGGCGCAGGGCTTCGCACCCGCACGCGACAGCGTCTGGCGTTCCGGACGGCTTACATCTGATCGAGATAGCAGTAGTGAACCTCAAGGTACGGGATCCAGCCGTCTTCGGGTCGACAGGATGGGGTCGACCGCACGAACTCGCAGCGCTGGTCGCGAGGCACCTTGTTAGGCTGACAGCCCTGGACTTCAATCAGTCTCCGTTCGCGTGTCGAACGGCCATCCACGGTGGATACATGCAACGCCGCAAAAAGCGCTAATGTATAAACGACCCGCGCGGCGGTCGACGTCAGGTGCCGCCGCCGCCAAGCCATGACGCGCATTATTAGATTCACGGTGCCCTAATAACCATTGAGCAAGAGAATAGTGGTTTTGCGTTGTTCAGGAAATCCGGAAAGTCCGGCGCTGTCCAAGGTTTCATCGTAAGGCACAAACATAAGATGGCAGGGTGTCTGTTTTCATTCGTATATTCAAGCCTTACATCAACGTCTAAGCAAGGAAGCAAATTGGATTGAATGCCTGCACCTGCGACACACACATAAATGGTGACTCTTTGGACACCTTACAGAAATTACCAATAGTTGCACGCAATGATATTGACAGGAGTTAGCAGTACGCAGTCTTCGTCCACTTACTCGGCATAGCTATCATACGACACACTGAGTCACATGGCCCGCCTTCCTAACAATAACTAGCCGAGTGAGTTCACAAACACAGTCAAAGTTGTGGTGACGTCTACCACACGCGGAACGTCCTGTTAGGGAGGGAGCTGGCCACGGAGGACGATGGAGAGCAAGACCGCCAAAACAATTTCACCACTGCTGCTTACTCATGATGTGCCTATTCCGTGAGGTTCAACGATGTGAAAGAAATGGCATTGCCTGTGTATCGACCAATGTTGGTTAAAGCCGTTAGAACACCCTTTCCACACTCCGGACGTCGTGAGCGGGCTCAAATGTCCAAAGCGCAGGTTTATCATGTGCAGCATTATGATAACTGACACTTTATCGCTAGGAAAAATTTGTTATAGTTCATTTCGTCATACTTAGTTGCGTTGTTAGCTCTACTGGCTGCGTACTTTGCCACGACGGATGTAATTCATCCGATTGATCAAGATTACCTGTGAGATTCGTATCATGCTTGCCTGTTTTCTGCTTTGCTGCAGAGCGGAGTACATGCGTGCGGGGTACGGCCTCCGCTTTGCGCGGGAATGTTCAGAAGATCCGGGGCGACTTATGACACGTTCCTGTTTACTATAACCTACAGCGTAAATCATGATGTGATCTGATGAAGCATGTTCAGGCATTATGAAAAGTTGTGAACTCCGACGAGTGCCGTGAGGCGCTGTAACAAGCCATGGACGCCGGAGAAGCGCTCCAATGGATTGGTCCGGAAGGTTTCGCTGTTTGGGTTGGCCCCGAGGCACTAGAGCCCACCCGCTGGCGCATCGGTGCTGCGGACCTCGCCTCATCAGTGTCCTTGCAATATGGGCATGGCGTTAAACAGAACGTCTGTCAAGCTGCTCAGAGCTTTCCGGAACGGCAAAGATTGCTTGCGGCAGGCGTGGTGCAAAGTTCCGCGCACGGAGACACCATAGGACCGCGCTCCATTGTGCTCACGTTATCAGCAGCTCCCGTAGCGCCCTGCGGCGCGGAGAACTCAACCGGGCTCCACCCCAACAGCAGGGAGTCGGACAGCCCGCGGCGGGGTGCAGCCGCTCATGTCTGGGCAGTGGATGTACGGCGCTGTTTGCCGCGCGATGGCACCCCCTCAACGCGCGGTGGCCACACCCACGGACCCGCACAAGGGTCGGACCTCGAGGCCGCACACCAGCTCGCCAAGGTCTCCCTCACGGAGGTCGCCCGTCTGCATCTGCCTCACGTCGTCTGGCCGGCCTCCAGCAGCGCCAGCCACAATCCGCGCGCGGGGCATCCGAGCACAGCGTCCACAGCTGACGGCAACGCCGTTACAACGGGCGCCGGCACCGCCTCTGGCGCCACAAAATGCGTCCTCGCCAGTGAAGGTGCATGGGCCGCCTTACAGATTGCTCCCACAAACGTGTTGCTCTTAGGTTTCGGAGCCGCCCTAGCCGCTACGCGACGGCCGGCAATGTCCATCGGTGGCGCAGGTGCGGCTGCAGGCGGCACCGCCAGCCCGTCGGCGCCGCATCATGCCGCGCTCGGGAGCCTGCGTTGCCTGGACATGGACCTATCGGTGGCGGCCCCGCGCGGCGTCCGCGTCCTGGCGTGTTGTGCGTCTGCGGGCCGGGTGGTGCTGGACGCCGCCGTGCTGGGCATTGATGGGGAAAGAACTAGCAGCGGGCGGGTTGCCGCAGCGGGTGCTTTCGCTGCTGTTACTGCTGCTACTGCGGTCGCCGCGCTTGATGGTGGCAGTGGCAGTGGGGCTGGCCCACACCTCCTCCTGCGTGTGATTCTCCCACTTGAGCCCCCGTCAGGGTCAGTGCGGATAGAAGGCGGGGTCGCTGGGGACGGCGATGCCCAAGGTCGTGTGTTACCTGGCACCCGCAAGGCGGCCGTCGTCCCGTCAGCGGCGGGTCATACGGCAGCGGGGGCAGTGACGGCCTGCGTGCGCTTCCAAGAACTCGTCACAGCAATCTGCCCGCTGCTGCGCTTGACCCCTGGGTCGAGGAAGACGCAGTCGCATTTGGCGGCGCCCGCGGCGGTCGCCGCCTCGGTACCTCCGGCGCTTGTGGGCGGAGGTCGCGGCGGCTTGGCGCTCCTGGTGCAGCGCCCAGCGACTGCGTTGGGCGCAAGTGATCCGGCTGCGCCACTTAGGAAGCCAGGCGGACAGCCGGCATCGGCAGCGACCCCTTCCGGTCTTCAGGAGCCGCCAGTGGTCTTCGGTGTGGCGACGCAGCTCGGTATGCCAGGTGAGGTGAGGATGAGCGCGTGTGCGTGGGGAGGAGGGCATGAGGCGAGGTATTGTGAGCCTGCCGGGGAGTGACACCATGCGTCTCCTCGGGTTTGCGGTTTCGGAGCCACCCTATCGTTAACAAGTTTACTAAAGAGCCCTCAGCTGTCGGTGCGACCGTCTGCTGCGCTTTGCTCGGGGCCTCTTCGCCCGTCCTGATGACCTCCACTTCGCCCGACTGCCTATTGCCCCGAAACCACCCCTCAGGGCCTGTGGAAAGCATCCACGCGCTGCCCGCTATTCGCCTGGGCAGGTGCAGCAACATCGCAGGCAGCGACGAGGGCAATCACGATAGTCATCCTGTCGACACGGACGGCGGCTATGTCCAAGCGCGCGGAGCTGGGCTTTTTGCTTTGCCCGCCTCACGGTCAGCTTTCGCCGCTGTTCTATGCCGCGACGCGGCGCAGAGCCTGACTGTGCTGCGCGTGCGGCGCTTGAGCGGGGAGCCTGTGCATCCACAGCCCGCAGGGGTGCCGCCGGTACCCGCCGCCGCTCCTGTTGGATCCTGCGGCGGCCGGGAGGCCGGACGCGCACCGACGGGCAGCGAGCCCTGCTGCTGGTCGCTGCAACAGCTGTTGACGGTCCGTGGCGTGCAAGACCTGCTGCCGGTGCCGTTGCCCTCGGCTCTGAGCCTCGCGCTGGGGCCGCCCTCGATGGCGGACAGGACCGACGGCACAGCACCCAGCACCCGCCGGGGCAGCGGTGCGGGCGGCCGGTTTGAACCCGAATCCGCCACCGCGTGGGCGAGTCCCGGGGAGCCGGTGCTGGCGTCAGTGGCTGCTGTGGCCGTCCTCTATGACCCGGACCGGTTGCCAGAGCAGCGGCGCGGGCACGGCTGCCAGCACGGCGACTCGGATGTTGAGATGCATGACGGGCGTGAGGACGATGATTCGGAGATGCTGGCGGAGGAAGAGAAGGTCGCGGGTTGGGACGCCGACGGAAACCCGAGCGAAGATGAGTGGGGGGATCTGTACACGCAGCGACCGACCGGGCGGCGGCAGCGGCAGCGGCGGCAGCAGCGGGAGCAGCGGCAGTCACCCCCACAACAGGCCCAGGTCGACGGACTGCTGGCCGGTGGGCGCTCGGCGGGCCTTCGGGGAAAGGACATCAGGGGCGCTGCCGTTGCCTTGGGCCCCCTCAGCTTGGGTCCATGGAGCTCAGCGTTGGTGCTACCCGCGGATGTGAGTTCCTGGGTCGGGCTGACTTGATGGTACTGCGTTGCAGGGAGTTGCGGATGGGCATGGTCGCGCGGGCCCGCGATTCGAAGGAGGGCCGAGGCAGCAGCATGAAAGGATACGGAAGTGTCTTGGCTGGCGTTTTAGCGGCACGTTGGGAAAACAGCAGCGGGGCATGGCCGTGGATTATTCGGGCTGTGAAGCCCGGTCCCCCGCGCACGCGATGGTTGCAGGTCCAGCCGCTGCAGCCTCAGAGCCTGTTGCCTGCTGCAGCCGGCTCGTGCACCGCCGCGCAAGTGGGCGCAGCAGCCAACGCCCCTCCTTTCGCTGCTGGAGTCGTCACTCGGGTGGCCTTCCCGGGCGGCGGGGCGGAGGAACTGCAACGGCAGGAGGAGCCACAGGGGCAGCGGCAGCCGCAGGGGCGGCATCAGCAGCAGGGATGGGGCCATCCTCCAGGGTGGGCGCAGCAGCAGCAGCCTGACGTCAACATGTGGGCCAATGGCGGCACGGGCCCCGGATCTGGTGGCGGTGATGAGCCCACTGCTCAGGAGGCTGGCATGGCCAAGATGCTGGCCCACATGGCGCGGCGATGGGACACAGGTGGGCTGGGTTGTGAGCTGGTGCGGGGAGGGCTACAGAGCGGAGTGCACGACAAGGAAAGGCAGTGGCGAAGATGTCGAGGGCGTGTTGGCTGTCAAGGGCTTGACATCGCAGTACTCGCGGGTCATGACGTGCCATGCGCGTGTCCGTCACTCGCCGCAAGTCTACGAGCTCGCGCACCTGCCTTATCCGTCGCGCTGCCAACTGGCCGGGGCAGCGGCCGTTCCACCCAGCCCTGTGCAGCCGGGTCCTGCGCCACACCACACTCGCTATTCCACGCCGCCGCTGGCCTCTCCCAACCCCCTGGCACCCACCACCGCCACCACTATCGCCGCTGCCAGGTGTGCAGCACGCTCTGGAGCAGCGGGCCACCCTGGGCCGCATGTTGCACCTCACCCAGGAGGCGGAGCAGCTCATCGCGGCGTCGGGCAGGCGGCCGCTGCCGACCCACGGGTCAGCCGGGGTCCGTCCGCCCTCCCGCGCCGCCCTGCTGGACCCCCTGCTGGACCTGGAGGCTCAGCTCATGCGCCTGCCACCGCCCCAGCAGTGCCAGGATCCGGCCGTTGGAGGTCGTCCAGGGGACACTGCGAGTGCAGCTGGGGGCGGCGGCGGTGGCCCCGCAGTAGCGGCCGTGCCTGAGGTGGATTGCCTCCTGGACCAGCTGCTGGGGGCGGGCCCGGCTGGGTTACCGCGTGACGGCGTCGCCGTTGTGACGGGATCCATAACCGCGGGGACGGGGAGGCCGGGGACGGGGTCGGCTGGGAAGGTGACGACAGCTGCAGGGACGGTGAGAGCGGGGAAGGCGGACGCGGGGCGGCGGACGCCGCAGTCGCCCGGTGGCGAGTCGTGGTGCCTGGCGCTGGAGTCCCTGGTGCAGTCGCGGCAGGGGGCTGACTGGGTGCTGCAGGTCAGTCGTTACTCCGGACAGAGCAACCACCATGGGAGGGCAACAACCACGGAAATGGCGCGCTGGGGGAGTAGCACGCCGGTCAACCTGCGGCTGACTAGCGGCTGACCAGGGATACCATACACGCAAATGCGTGGTTTTCGTTTACACGCACATGCACACATGGCAGCACGTGCAGCCGCCTCTTGACCCTAGCGTGATGCCTGAACCCTTCACATGATTCCCTGCGTAAGCTTACCTGCTCACCGCCTAACGGTCCAGCGGTTTACAGTTGGTAACGTGCTTAATTTGGCCCCGGCGCATGCGGGTATTTATCTGGGTACGGGGTACGCGGCCGCTCGCGCATGTTGACATGCGCACACAGGAAACCCGAATCCCTCGAGTGCAGCATCCCTCGGGCCACGATCCCGCCGCGAGAGCAGGGCCGCGCCGCTCCCTGATCGTTCTGGGTTCCAGGTCGTCATCCGACTGGACAGCAGCTGGGAGGAAGGGGCCGCCGGGCCGTCATCCGCCGGCGACATGGGAGCACCCGCGCGGCCGCCGCCGCCACCCGTCCAATCGCTGCCCGCCCTGGAGCTGGATGACGTGGCGCTGCTGCTGTTCTGCACCGACGGACTGCCGCTGGCGAATGTGCGGGCGCGTTGGACTGTCGTACAGAGGGCGCAGCGGCGGGTGGCGGTGGAGGCGGCGGTGCCGTTGACTGACCTGTTGGGAAGGGCTCCGATGACCTCCGACCGGAGAGGGGCCGGTGCGGAGGGGGATGCCGTGTGGCGCCGCCAGCGCGACCTGCACGTCGCGCTGGGGCCGCTCCCCGGGCTGTTCGACTCCTCGGGCGACCCGGCATCCGACGACGACCCGGACACGGACTGGAGCTCTGACAGTGGCGACACGGGCAGTGTTGATGACGGTACCGACGGCGGCACCGCGCCGCGTCCGGCAGATACGGACGGTGACGTGGGAGGTGCGGGAGCTGGGAGCGTTGGCGGCTGGGGCCCACCCCTGGAGCTGCAACTGGGTGCGGTGGTCCGGGTGACCGCCCGCATCCCTGGTCGCCGCGTTGCTCCAGGGGTGGTGCCCGCCTGTGGATGCGGCGGCAGGGGCCGCGGTGAGGCGGACAGGGACGTCCGCGGCGGTGGCGGCGGCGCGGCGGGTGGCCCTTGGCCTGGCGTCTGCCCCTCCTGCGGGCGGTGCGACAGCGATGGCCTGCAGCTGCAGGTCCGGACCCTGGACCTGGGGCCACTGCGGGTGCGCCTGGACGCTCTGCTGGGGGCGTCCGGAGCGGCTCAGGGAGCTGCCACCCTACCGCAGAAGCAGCAGACTCAGCAGCAGCAGCAACAGCAGCAAACTCGGTACCCGCGAACGGCCGAGGTGAATCATCACGCAGCAGCACCGTCTCCGCCGCGGCCGCCTCCGGGCGCACTGCTGCGACCGTCGCGCAGCTTGCTGCTGGTGGCGCTGACGGGCAGGGAGGCAGAGGCCACGGGGCTGCAGGAGGAGGAGGAGGTGGCGGCGGGCTCCTACCGGGGAATGGACGGCGCAGGGCGGGGCAGACCTTGTCCGTCTGCTGCCTGGGGACATGAGGACGGAGGCAGAACCAGGACTGGCGAACGGGACGCAGGCGACAGCGGCGGCAACTTCTGCCGGGACCTGAAGGCACAGCTGCTATCGACCGCTGGTTTCGGGGCGTATGGGGACCGTCCCTCTGCAGGAGATAGCTCTTCCGGCTCCGAAAGCGCAGCGGCTGGCGTGGAGCTGGTGTGGCAAGGGCCCATGGGTTGGCGCTGCGCAGTGTCACTACGCCCGTACGGCGTGTACGGCTGTGAGGTGGAACTGTCGTACCTGGGCGATGCCGCGGGCGGCGCGGGGGACGGGTGGTCCGGGGCTGCCCTGGATCAGGTACATTGGGCGGTGACCCAGGCGGCCGAGGGCTGGTGTGCGCAGGTACGGGGGAGCTGCGGTTTGATTGCCTCACCTTGCGCACAGTGCCGTTTGCGCCAGCCCGTTGGGACAGGGGCCACCTCCTGTAGTGCAGCAGGCCGTCCGTCCGCCCGCCCGTCCAAACATCGCAGGCGTGTGCGGTCAAAGTTTAGCAGCGCATGCGCCATATGACTTCCCCGGGTACCGCCGGGCCCTGGTCACAGCAAGAAAGTCGCAACTTGGAAGAAGCACGACTAAGCGTTACGCTAGGCTCTAGACACGTTGGGTAAGTAGAAGCACTGGATTTCCATCGAGCGGCTTGCATGAGGACGGAGTGCCTGTCAGCGTTCGGTGGCCTGTTCTGCACGGAACCGCGTCGGACGGCACTTGTATGTTGGCCCTCTCCACCCCTGGCCCCCAACTGCAACTCTCTGGCAGGCTGGCCGACAGCTGGCGACGCTCGGCCCCAACCCGCTGGCGGACTCGGAACTGGACCGCCTGGATGTGGCCGCCGGGGCGCTGCAGCGCTGCGTGGACGCCACCCTGGAGCTGTTTGAGCAGACGCTCCTGGCCCAGCAGCACCAGCAGCGACAGCGGAAGCAGGGTTTGGCCCCCCGCGACCCGGAACGAGAGCCGCCGTCGAAGCAGCAGCCGCACCAGCAAGCTACTGCGGTCACAGGCGTCGCAGAGGGACAGCTGGGTGGCCGCCGCGGCAGCGTGGCGATGGTGAAGGACGGCGGCGCGCAGTTGCAGGTGGGCGACCGTATCGCGGGTTGCCGTGTTCCACGAGAGCTGCATGCCCTGCACATGGACGGCATTGACTGCGGGCGTAACTATGGTGACCGGAATGTTCCGCGCGCACGGCCGGATGGGGCTACGGTAACGTCTCCGTCTGCGATAGCTCAGTCCTGCGGACTGCCTTGCTTCCGTTGCCTACAACCCTTTGGGGTCCGCTGTAACGTTCATTCATTCATTCATTCATTCATTCATTCATGCATGCATGCATGCATGCATGCATGCATGTGGGTCAGCGCAACCGACATGCCCCAGGGCGGAAATGTACCGGCCTTACGCACGGATGCGTCGCAATGGCCGCGGTCGTCAGGAACTAAACTTTTCTCCCTGACGGCCGTGCATCCCCTCACGCCACAGGCAATGATGCAGGAAGTGCTACAGCTGCGGTTGCAGCTGAACACCGCCGTGGAGATGTGTTTGGGATGCTCTTGAAAGGCGGGGGGCAGAGCGGGGTTTGAATTAGGTAGACAAGCCGGACAAGCTGGCGCGCCGCGCCTCTCAGCATCATTAGTGGGCAGGGTGTGTTTGGGCAATGGTCCGTGTTGGCAGCGGGGCTTGCCGTCTGGCAGTTCGCGAATCCCATACCAACAACAGGGCAAAGGTACCCTCATAGCCGGAAGGCTACATGGCGATGCAGGAGGGGCGCAGATGACACGAGATGACCTAGAAGACGCAACGCGGTCGCTAAGACAGCCTTGTGCAAAAATGTTCACGCTGTACACTTTCTGACGGGTTCGTTTCGTTGTTACCCTTGATTAAAGTGCGCGTGCAGAGTCTGCAGCGGCGCCCCGCCAAACGATATGGGTCACGGGTATCAGTCCAAGAGCGGTTGGGCGCTCCAGCCAGCGGTTTTTATGCGGATCAATATGCTTGGTAATGAATTTGATGCTTTGTGAACCACTGGATCGCAAGGTCGCGAGTTTCAGCGTTTACAGTTCCGAACGTTTCCGAAAGTGACGGTTTTGACGGTTGATTCGGTTGATTGATGTAAATCACCCAGTAAAGCACCATACTTTAACTTTGTTGTTTATTCTGCTATCCATGCTCTTGTTGAGATCTAGGTATGCGGAAGGCAGCGTAATGATTGAATTGTCCAAAGAGTAAACGGTACTATCTTCTCACTGCATGGATGGGAGGTGATCCCGAAATGTTTTGTTCCACTTGTTACATAGAGGTGCCTTAGGCGGATTACGATGCAGGCACAGGTAGGTTTCCATCTGAACTAGGCCGTCACGGATGATACCATACCAGGGATCCAGATACAAGACGGTATTATGTAACAACTGGATCGTCGACGGGCGCTGTCCGTTCGGCGACAGATGCAAGTATGCCCACGGGCAGGAGGAGCTCCGTAGCGGCTCCTCTGTTGCTAAAGCGGAGGCGGCTGTCGCGGTAGGCAGCCAGATCGAAATTAGATTTAAGTGCAAACGACAATTCACTCTACATGTGCATCTATGCAGGTATCGCAGCCTGGGCCCCCTCGGCAGCAGAACCCAACCAAACCTTGCTTCTTCTTTCTTCAGCGCGGATACTGCAGATTTGGAGACGACTGCAAATTTCTGCATGCATCGCCCAGCGCATCGGGGGGCCTGGCAGCGGCCAGCGTGAGTTGGAACTCCTGGGTGCCTGGGTGTCGTTTAAGGGCCCCACTGAGCAAAGAGCGCTTCGGAGCGTCGAAGGGCACACATCCCGAGGGAACGGAGCATTTCCGCCCATTCACCGACCGATTTGGCGTGTGGGAGAGTTGGACGGAGCATCGGGTTTGCGATTTCGACGGCAGACCCAGCACGGAGCGCTGGTACCAAGGAATGAAACTGAGGGTGCTGCGATCCAGGTGTATTGTTCATGCCTTGATTCGGAGCTAGTAGATCTGCGCCGCCCTGGTACAGTCGACACTGTCAATGCGGCGGCAGGTTAGGTAACCGTGTGCCTTTTAGTTGCCGCAGCCCCCTTTCGTGCGCGAGGGCGCTGGTGCATCTAGAGGCCCCTTCCCTGGCCCCACCACAGCCATCCATCACCGCACGTCCATAAGACGCCTGCACAGCTGCTTTCACTGAACCTTCAAGCGGAACGCGTTGGGCTGTCCTCCGCCAGCCAGACGACATGCACTCACGCCGGGTACCCTACCCCTCCCCGACCTCCCTCGCAGCCGTCTGGGAGCGATCAGGATGGCAGCCCCGTCGCCGAGGAGAGGCAGACACCGCCCTTCCCGCTGAACCAGCGAGCCCCGCCGCCACCGCTCACACCGCCAGCGGGTCAGGCCCCGCACTTTCAGTTTGGTGCCAACCCATGTCTATCACCACCACCGCCACCGCCGCCGCCGCCTCCGGCTGCTTCGGCTCCTGCAGCGGCGGCCCCGGCCAAGTCAGTGGATTTGAAGTCCCTCCTCCGTGCGGCCCGCGACGCCATCCGGCGGGGCGATGGCCCTGCGGTGCATTCGTCCCTGGATCACATCAGGAACAGCGGCAAGGCCTTGACCCAGATCCAGGCCCGGGAGCTGGTGCACTGTGCGGCGGTGGAGATGCTGAATGTGGTCGCGCTCAAGGTGAGGTGCCGGAAGATATGAGCGATGGAGAGGGCTTGAGGGGGCACGGATTTGAGACCGATTTTCGGCAGATCGACACCCAGTTGCAGGGCGCCTGCCTGGAAGTTGGAAGGGTTTGCGGGGTGTGAGATAAATGCTATGGAACCTCAACCTGCATTGCGCGAACTGTAAAGATCATGGGCCCCTTGTGGCTAGCTGCACCTGGGAGGCTGCGCTGGGTTCACAATGCGACATGGGCAGCTCGGTGGATCAGCTCTGGGGCGTTGGTTGTGCGCATTACGTACAACGAGAGAGAGAGAGATTCAGGCGGTAGCCCTTGAGAGCTACATCTGGGCTGGCGGCATCACACGCCCATGCCCTCGTGCCTCCAGTGCTGAGCTGGAGTGAGGGTGCGCAGTGACCCGCCGTCAGGTGTCCACACTGCCTTGTTTCGACACGTCTGCCACTGAGTCCCTCGATTGCACTTCCGCCCTCCGCAGAAAGTGGTGCGGCTGCTGGAGTCCCCCGGTCAGACCGTGGGCGACTGGACGTTGCTAAGCTGGGACCACCAGCAGGGCGACTGCGTGATTTACAACGGACTATTGCACACTGTCGTACTGAAGACGTACAGGGACGCCATGGCCATCGAACAGGATGACCCGGCGCAGCAGCTGTACGACCGCGGGCTGGCGGTGGTCAAGGCCATTTGCCAGAAGCGGCCCACGGCTGTGGTGGACTTGTGGGTGCTGGCGGGGTCTAGGGGCACCGTCACGGGAGGGGGCCTGCCGACGAGGTGCTGGTGCTTGTTGACCTCGCGCGGATGCGGGTGCAATGATGCGTGTGCAATCGAAGGGACTGATCGCAACTGATCACTAAGGGACTGATCAGATTAGGTGCCACGAAGGGGATATACGATTAAGGGAGGCAGCTGGGGCGAATCCAGGTGGTATTGGTATTGTTGGAGGAAGGCCGAAGGCTGCCGCGCAGTCCTTGGCCCAGTCCGTTGCAGGAGTAGACACGAAACCAACAGGTCAGCCAACCAGCCAGAGCCAGCCGGAGCGTCGGCCGGCCCCCTCCTTCCCCACCCCCCAACCGCAGTCGCGAGGAGTAGCCAGCGCCCCCTCACGGCCCCGCGTCAAACCCACTTCGTTCAGATTTGCAAGAAACACCTATGCGCACGGCCACGTCCGCCTCTTGACCATACCGATTGTCGCAGGGCTCACGCACCCCAACCACCCGGAGTTTCTTTTTACACACCCGTACTTCGCTTCTGGCGGCTCCGTTTCCTTTTACACACCCGAACCTGGCGGCACTCCCGGCCCCGGGTTGCATCGATCCCTTGCCTCCCCTCCCCTCCCTCCTCCCCTCCCACAGCCAGAGCCGCACGGCGACCGTCACGGCCGTGGAAGCCATCCTGGAGGAGGGCGGCACGGAGCTGGACGGCTGGCTGGAGGAGCTGATGGAGACCGTGGCGCCCATCACCTGGCTGCGGACCGCTCCAGGGTGGGCGGGTCAGCACCGGGCCATCAGCATCTGCGAGCAGCTGGCGCGGGAGGAGGACATGGCTAACGCGCTGGGCATCGAGCCGGAGGGTTGGGTGGCCCGGGGATCGCTGCTGCAAAACATGTGAGTGCGTTTAGAGACCAGCACTGTACGCAAGCGCCGGGGGCGGTTGGAGAGGGTTGAAAAGCAGTTGACGGTAAAAACTGCGCTGATCGGGAGGGAGGGAGACGCCAATTGAGGGGGGCTGCGGCAATGCGGGCCTGACGACACACTGCGGGGTTTTACCTTGAGCGGGTGCGCAAGAAGGCGCCTAGACGGCCCATCGGGGTTTGGACTCAGGATTCCCAGCCTCAGACGCTACGCTGCGGCTTTAGCTACCAGGGGCCCCGCACGAGCTCCGATGACGTCACCGACTACTGGAGGGGCTGGTCGTGACGTCCCGGGGATGGTCAGCGTACTACCGGGGTCATTCGCCCACCCGGGGTCATTCAAGAGGCTTCTGATTGTCCTGCCCAAACGCTTCTCTTTTCTTACTTGTCCTAGTCTGCAATCGTTCCGTTGTATACAGGTATGTGCAGGCACTCATTTCCTGCATGTTTGCCTTTCCCCCTGCAGGCTGGACAAGCAGTATGAAGCCCGCATCATGGCGGCGCTTGCCGGCCCGGAGCGCATGCCCCCACCCTCCGGACGGGTCATCGTACTGCCCCGGGCCAACCTCTTTCATGATGCATCCGAATCACCGTCATCCACTTCGCCGTCCCCACCGCCCCCGGCTGCGGCGAACACCGGCGATGCCGCCACAAACACCAGCTCCCATACCCCTCCCGGGCGTGCTGGCTCATCGCGGCAGGACCCGCCTCCGAACGCGCGACCTGCTGCTCCAGCTGCCACCGCCCCAAAGCTTGCGGCCAACGCGTCGGCCGCTGCAGCAAAGGCGGCGAGCGGCCTTAAGCCCGGTGCTAGCGACATGTCGATTTTTAAGGGTATCTTCGGAAAGACTGCCACGCCGGGGGGTGCAGGGCCAGCGGCTGCGCCGCCAGCGCAGCCGCGCCCGGCGCCGGCCCCAGCGGCCCAGCCGGTGCTTACGGCCGCCCAGAAGCAGTACCAGAGCAACCAGGTCGCCGTACGGAACATCCTGGGTCACCTGGAGGCGGCCGTCGTTCAGAAGGAGAACATGAAGACCATCGAGCACTGCGTTGAGCAGCTGAGGCTGACGGCGGCCAAGGCGGTCATGACACCGCAGCCGCTGATGGAGCGGCTGCAGGCGGAGTGGCGGCAGGGCGCCAAGGCCAAGGCGCAAGACGAGGCGGCGGCGCTGGCGGCGATGCTGGTGGAGGCGGCGCCGGGCTCGCGGTGCGAGGCGGAGGCGCGGCTGCTGGCGGTGGCGGTGTCGACGCTGCGCAAGTGCGCCTGGCATGCGGCGACTGAGATGTACAACCTGGACATTCTGGCGGCGCTCGCCACTGTGGAGCTGTGAGTGCGGAGTGGAGGTGGTCAAGGGAAAGAGATTTTGGGGGCAGGATGGGGGTTTTGCAGAAGAGGGCAAGCAGGGGGGAGGAGTTGGCGGCAGAACCTTGAGGACTCGAACGCCGGCCATGTGGGAGCCGCGTCTATCTCGCAGAGCTTGGGTGGGATGGTTGGACAGGAAGCGGGCGTGTGCATGTGTGGGTGTGGGGCGATGTGGGTCAGGTATGTCTGGATGACGAGTCGAGCGATTCCTATGCGCCCCGTCCAGAGGTGCGGATGGTTGCGGCTGCGGCTGCTTTTGAACATCGGTAAGACTCTAGATACAGGTCGAGCCCCATCTGGATTCCAGATTCAGACTGGATCCTGCGCACTACCTGGTCGACCACAGCCCCGCACCACCCACACTACTTACACCCAGCTGTTGCTGGGTCAATTTAACCCAGCTATTGCTCCCGGTCTCTTCCCCCCTGCCGTCTCCGTCCCCAACCACGCACCTCAGACCCGGCTGGATGAAGTGGTCTTGGGAGACGCTGTGCAGCTCCGACCCCACGCCAGTGCCCCTGCTGCAGCGCCTGCTGGAGAAAGGCGGTGAAGGGGCCTGGGCGGTCGCCAAGGCGGCGCTGGGCAGGAACCAGGGCATTGTGCGCATGCCCGCCGTGTGAGTGTCGGGGTTCGGGGCGCACGAACGGGCTCACCGCCCCAGTAACACCACACAGTCAGCAGCTCAGCGCAGTCCACGTGGATCGACCGATGCGCCACGTGGGTCAATGGATGCGCTACACCGCATGTGGAGCCTCGGAGGTGTGCCGCAGGGCGGCAAGGCGACAACGGGGTCCCGGGAAAAGGCTCGCGGCTGTGCTTGACACCACCATCACTATCTGCTCCGTGACCCATTACGTCGTGTCCCTACCTGCCTGCCTCCGCCGCACCCATTGTTTTCTACCAACCCCGCCCTACCTCCTGCTCGCCGCCGTACCCCTCTCCCACCGTACCCTCTTCGCAGCAACCCCACCATCCTGGCGCTCCAGCATAACGCCCCCCTGCAACTGGTGACCCAGCTGGGTGGCCCCTCGCTCCGCCTCCGCAAGGATCGGGGCGCGGAGACGGTGGAGGAGGCCACCGTGCTGGGCTGGGCCCTGAAGAAGGGCCGGATGGACGCCCTGAGGGAGGTGCGTGGGCAGAGGGCAAGGACAGGTTGGCTGGGGCCAGGGCGGCGACCATTTCATGGAGGCGGGGGTGCGCGTCGCCTTGACCATGCGTTGCCCGATCCGACGTCTTTTTCAGGTCCACCCATCCGCTGAAGGACATCCTTCTAACCTCCTCCGTCTGCGTTACCGGCGCCTCATTGCAAGGGGTGTGCCTTACCACCAGACCTCGTTTGGCCACGCTCCCGACCCCCCGCGGGTGTGCCCGGGTTCGTTTCTGGTTTTTTCTTTTTTCCTGGCGCACGCCCCACTCCGCCACGCTGCCAACCCACCACCGCCCCGCTGGCCCCTGCAGCTGCTGGTCCATGCCGACCCCCGCCTCCCTGCCATCGACGGCCTGCCGCCCCTGCACTATGCCGCGGAGACGGGCGACGAGGCGGCTGCCGCGGTGCTGCTGGAGGCCGGGGGCAAGTGGTGGATGGCGCACAACCTGAGTCCGGAGGAGCTGCTGGCGCACACCTGTGACGGCTTGACGCCGCTGTACAAGTGAGCGTCATGGCAGAGCGTGGAGCAGCGTGGGTGCTCGCTGTGGCCCGCTCTAATAATGGAGGGTCTCGAGGGCGGTGGAGCCGTGCGCCGCCGTGACCGGGTCTTCGTGAGACGTTTCGAAAGTGTTGTGTCCTGTGGGCTCACAGTCCGCAGCGCCTTTGGTTGGCTGTGTCGCGCGGTAGCGGCGCTGTGGACATGCTAATGACATCGGGACACGGTCTCTGCAAGCCGCGTTACGCCAGTTCAGCGCGTCATGGCACGCTGGCATTTTTGGCTTTGCGCAATGTGAGCAGGAGCCGTTGTGCCTCGGTGTGTGGATGCGACCGCAGGGCTATCGGGGCGGGTCAGGTGGGCCTTGTGCGGCAGCTCTTGGCGTCGGGCGCGCAGCCTCTGGAGTCGGTCACCTCCACGGACGGCTTCAAGGACACGCCGGTGCACCTGGCCACGTATCTCAAGAATACCGAAGTGCTGGAGCTCTTATTACAACACTGCCAGGTGTGGGCGCCGAGCGCCCGGTCCTGAAGGGGGGCTAGCGAAGGGTTGGCAGGGCAGCGTAACCGGGAGGTACACGTGTTCTCTGGCCAGTTTCATCGTGTCAGGCTTGCTACCGAACCCCTGTACTCAATCGCGGGGGCGGCAGTACGGGCCGTGGATGCATGCGGAGTGTATTGGACACGCCTCTGCAGGGCACGTGACGCGGCCCTGACAGCGTGTGCTGACCCTCCTGCCCCTGCCCCTGCTCCTAACCCGCCTGGGCTGTCACCCCCTGCCGCCGATGCACTGTTGATTCCCGTGCGGCCACCCCAGTCCGACCGCGACGTGGTGGACGAGTCCCAGACGGCCCTCAACCGGGCTATGGACGGCGAGCGGCTGACACCCCTGATGCTGGCTCAGCGGGAGAAGCACCCGGAGAGCGTGAGGCTGCTGGTGGCGGCGGGGGCGCATCCCACGATCGCGAGGGAGCTGGGCGGAGGTGGAGCCGGAGGGGGCGGCAAGGGCGGCAAGAAGGGCGGCAAAGGTGCGCGCAGTGGTGGGCAGGGAGCGCCAGGATGCGCGCGGACGGGTTGGGCTGGGGGCTGATGCCTGGGTTCTAATGGGTTTGGGGTTTAGGGTGACCTTGTGAGCACGGGGACCGACCGTCTGGAACTCTGGATTGCGAAGTTTAGGCAACTCAGGTACCTGTATCAGGGGTTTCTGGAGGCCGTATGGACGGCAGCCCCTGCTCGGTCTTCGGCTGAACCGAAGGCAGCGCCCTGCTGTGGGGCACTCCATTTTTCCATGGATTCCATGGCTTCCGTCAGGATCCCGTGGCCGCGCCGTCGCAGCCCCGTTACTTGGTCTGGACGTCGGAAATTGGCCTTGAATTGGGGTCCTGATCCTGTGCCGCTTCGCGCCTTGTGCAGGTGGTGGCGGCGGCAACCGGCTGCTGATGCAGAACGTGCGATTGCGGCGGCTGGCGGCCGGCAATGGCGGAGGAGAGGGCGGCAGCGCAGGAACGTCCAATGCCAGCTCCTCTTCTTCGTCCGCGTCCTCCGCTGCCTCGTGCCAGTCGGTGCTGTCCCGGGCGCTGGCGGACAAACAAGCGGAGGGCATGAAGGTGGAGCGGGCTGTGTATGTATGGATGCGTGTGGTGTTTATGACCTCTTTTGCGTCACTGGGGCCAGGGTTTCTTCTTCGCGTCGAGGAACTCGTTATTGCCGAAGTTGGTTGGTAATGAATAGTCCTTCTTTCTAAAATATCCTTAGACTCAAATATCCAAGGTTTCGCTTTCATTCTAGGGAGCTGTTCCCGCTGACCACCATGAACACCGTAATGCATGAGTGGATCCTGCGTGCGGACTCTTGTCACGACTGCAATCTCGTGTGGGTCCTTCCGGTGGTAGCGGGGGCTCCCAGCCGCATGCCCCTGCCCTGCGCTGGCGGGCCCTTCCCTCCCTCCTTCCCGTGTTCCTTCAGGACGTCCTCCGAGTGCTGTTGGAGTGTTGGAGGCCGCGGTTTAGCGGCCCGGCGCTCAAACCGGAGCTGGGCGTGGCTGCGTGCGCCCAGGTGCGGGCCTGGCTGCGGGAGCATGCGGCCGTGACCTTGTGGCCCGTCGCCAAGGTACGTACCTACCCGGTGGTTATGGGGTGAGGGTGAGATTGGAGGTGGAACGGGATGGGCTGGGATGTGGTGGAGGGAATCGCGATCCCTTTGGCTGTCTTTGGCTAGGAGTGAGGGACGCAGTGGTGCGTGCCTACCTCTTTTCGAGCCCCCAAGCCGCATTGCAGGGCCTGCGACGAGCCCTGTCTGAGCGGGTGTGACGCTTGGTTGGTTAGCTGGGTCCCGGCGCAGAAGCGCAGCTACCGGATGTGCCTGACAGCTACCCCGGCTTCAGCCCAACTAGAACATTTGCCCGCCGACTGTGATCGTTCTGGTTTCTGTTCCTTTCACCTGGACCATTTGATGTGGCTGTGGGAGCCTCCGATCGCTGCGATTCCGTGACGCCTTCTCTGGAGCCGCAGCAGGACCTTGCCAACGTCCCTCGACACATCAACACCGGACGCCGTTCCCTGTCCTTGAGTCCCTCGCGAGCACCTGATCTCCAAAGCTGGAAGGCCGGCCTTGATGCCGATGTCGATCCCTGCCTCCACCCCCTCCCGCCGGCGTTAGGCAGATTTATTTCGTTTCCACTTCAGTCATTATTTGTCAAGGCCTACAAGGTGGATGTCGTCACTTTGCTGGAGATCTTGTACAGTCGAGTCTCTATCGGATATTCGCTCTGGCAGCAGCTCAGTATAAATATGTCTACCAATTTCCTATACCCCCCTCCCGCCGTCCCTCCATGCGCAGGAGCTCACAGCCCTGGCTGCACTCTCGGAGGACGGCCTCGCAGGGCCGCCCTGGCTGTCCGTGCCGCTGGTGGAGGACCTCCTGCACCTGTGCAACGAGACGGGCGGCAGGGACTGGCGCGCCGGCAACACCAAGACCTGGCGGGGGCCGCCGGGCACGCTGCCACCGCCGCAACTTGCGGTCTTCACGCTGGTGTCGGGCGCGGTGGTGGGCACGGCGCCGCCGCCGGGTGCGGTACCCACCTACCTCACCCCGGCACTCATGTCAGAGCTGCTGCGGCGAGGGGTGGTGAGTGTGAAGGAGGTGGCGCCCGGCTGGGCGACCAGCGGCGGGCAGCTGCAGGCGGGGTGCACCCTGCTGCACAAGGTGTGCTTCACGGGCGATGTGGAGATGTTGGAGGTGCTGCTGGCCGCGGGTTTCGACATCCGCCACGTGGACTGCGGCGGCAACACGCCGCTACACGTGGCCGCTTCCCGGCCCCACCGGGAGGAGATCGCGGACCAGCTGCTGAGGACCCTGCTGGGCCGGGCGGCGGCGGCGGCGGGGGATCGCAAGGGTGCCGCGGGGGCCAAGGGGGCCAAGGGCGGCGGTAAGGGCAAGCGGCAGGCGAAGGAGCAGCTGGACCCCAAGGCGGCCGAGGTGGCGGAGGCGGAGGCGGCGGTGGCGGCGGAGGAGGCGCGGCTGACGGTGCTGACGGCCCGTAACAAGGGCGGCCACCGACCGGAGGATCTGGCCAGCAGCCGCAAGGTGAAGCGGCTGCTGCAGCAGCTGCAGGAGGAGGTGCAGGGGTGAGTGCGTGCGAGGTGGAAGCGGGAGCGGGGGTTGGACGCCTGTGACGGGTGCACGGCAGTAGCCGGACGGGTGCTTTCGGGGCCAAGAAACAAAGGTGTCGGAGGGCGGACCTGCCTGTGCGGGGATGTTAAGCCAAAGCGACTGGAAGGTATGATAGCCGCCATGTTCGGATGGCGAGCCTGGGGTCAGCTACGGTGTGTGCGTGTGTGAACTAAGTGGCATGTCAGCCAGCAGCTTGCGCTCCTCGACTATGTGCCTTTGTCGTACCGCAGGGCGCTACAGCGGGCTCGCAAGGCCCTGCAGCAGCTCCAGGAGCCCGCACCCTCCACCCCCACAAAGGAGAAGGCCGCAGCGGACGGTAACGAGGGCGAAGCCGAGGACGGCGACGCTGCAGCGGCCAAGAGCAGGAAGGGCAACGTCGCCGCCGGGAAGCCCGCCGCTGGCTCCGCCGTCGAGGGCTCGGGTCCCCTGGTCATCCGTACATTGGCGGACCTGGCGGATGACGAGGCGCTCCGTGGCGCGGGGCTGGCTCAGCTGGTGGCGGCTCCGGAACCACTGGCGCTGCCGCTGGCGTCCAGGCTGGTCAAGGTACGTGTGTCGGCATCGCAGGGTGAGGGGGGAAGGGGCCACCGGCGGGGTAGGTCTGTCGCGGAGCAGCGGCTTGCGAGCCTGGAGCCTTTTCCAACACCTGGTACTCTGTTGGGGTTACCCCTGTGTGCAAGTGAGGAACAAGGGGGAGTGGAGAGATGGGAAGGGACGCATAGAGATTGCTGCTAAAGAGACTTCAGCTCTCGTAGGGCTTGCAGCACGTTTGGCCGTCGCGCTCCTCGCCGCTCAAAGGACCGTGCGTGTGTTTAGATAAGAGACCCGCCCGATCAAACCAAGCACCATTATAGATAATTATTAACCTGCGAATTGAAAAACATGACCGTGCGTGCGGATGTGTGCATGTGTAGCTGCTGCCTGCCAACGTTGTTCGCGGCGCGACGCATGGCGCGGGCGGCGGCACCGCCGGCGAGGGCGAAGCCGCCGCTGACACGGACGCGGCCAACGCCGCGACCAACCGGGAGCTGCAGCGCATTGTGGCGGAAATGCGTGTGGACGGCGAGGAGGAGGGCGTGGAGGAGGGGGCCGAGGGAGGTGCGTGCGTCTTTGGCGGCCACCAGGGCCGTGTATGGCTGCCATGCCCTCCATTCGCCCGTGCCCCATTGGCAAGCGATGGGCGCAGATAAAGATACTGCATAGTATGTCATGTGTCATCTGGGAAGCGGTCTCCAATCTGGACCGCTTGCACCTGGGTGCAAAGGTCCCTCGTGTGCGGTGCCTGCTGTGCCCCTTGCCGGTCCGCCCGCAGATGACGCGGCGGCCTACAGCGACGACGACGCGCCGCCCCCGGGAGAGAGTCTGGTGGACGACGAGGAGCTGCTGCAGCTGCCGGCGGCGGGAGGGGCGGGAGGAGGCGCAGGAGCAGCGGCGGCGGCCGCCAACGGAGGCACCGCCTCCTCGAGCACTGGCAACGGCGGCAGTGGCCCCGCGGCGGCGGCAGCGGCGGCGGCGGCGGATCGAGAGTCAGCGGAGCACCCCTTGCGGGGTCTGGCCTGGCGCTTCGTCATCACCCGCCAGGCGTACGAGGCGTGGGGGCGGCTGCCCGACACCTGGAGGTATGTATGTGCGGGGCGAAGGGGCCTCAGGGCTAGGTCAATCGCGTCCGGGCGTTCCAGGAGGTTAACATGACCTCTTGGCCGGGTTTGCGGCACCCGACCACGCGTAGGACCGTCGCCGGCTGGGAAGTGCCTTGGTCCCGCCATCCTTCCGACCGGGACTGTCACATCCCTGGCGGTAATGCCCGCGGATCGATCGGGATATCCGATAGGTCGGCCGCACTTCTCCATACTCACTTGGACTGGCGTACTGCGCCCCTCCTGCTGCCCTTGCTTTATTTCTTCCCGCGCCGCTTGCTGCTCACCGGTACGTGGTGCCCTTATTCCCCCACTCCCACTCCGACCCGCAGGCGCCTGGTGATGTCCCGACTGCGGATCATCGGCAGTGGCTACTGGGCCCGCTGCCGGGGGGCCAAGAAGCTGACGGCGGACGACCCCACCCTGGCGCAGCAGGTATGGCACGGCACCACGAGCCCGCTGTTTGAAGGCGCATGAGACGCGGGATGAGCGAATGCATGTTGCGGTGCCGATGTGGCCGTAGTCCACATGTTACCCCTTAAGGCTTGTTTACCTTGGCTGCTGCACCGCGGTGCATTTTGTGTGGAAACACCGTGTCTCGCTTGCAGGAGCTCTGGCGACTGAAGATCACCAAGGGCGGGCGCATCCTGTTCGAGGTCGCCGTCGAGTACGACGAGGAGAGCCGTACATGGGCCGAGATGATCCGCCTCTGGGTGAGAGGCGGTGGCAGATCCTTCATGATCGGGCCTCACTGTGACGCATTCAGCGTGCGAGATTTTTTGGTTGGCCTTACAATTTTAGCACCGTGATGTGCTGACACCCGGACCTCCCCCTAACCCCAACTTCCGCTCCCCGCCGCAGTTCATCACGCTGAACCACAAGGCCTACGAGGACATGATCGACCTTGTACGGGCGTCCTTCCGCCGTACACTGGCAATGCGGGAGCGCCTCCGCCTTCAGCCAATCCCGCAGCACGAGGCACCGGTGCCGCCGACCGGTGCCGCCGCTGTTGCGGGCCGTGGCGGGAACAATGCTGCAGCCGCCGCGGCCGGCGCCCGCGCCTCCCAGCGCCTGCCCCGTCACTACCGTGAGGCGGGCAAGACAACAGACGACGAGGCCAACGGCGGCAAGGGAAAGACCCGTGGGTCACAGAAGGAACCGGCGCAGCGGCCTGCGGGCGATCTGCGGGAGCACTTCCCGCCCGCCAGCTGGGCCGTCGACACATACACCCTGATGAAGTTCTACAACCTGGACACAGTGCTGGTGACGGCTGTGCTGCAGGGCCTGGAGGCGGCCAAGGTGGGTAGGGGGCCGGAATGCCAGGGCGCCAATGCATGATTCACCGGTGCCCTACGCTGCTTCTGTGTCGTATTCGCCCAATGACAACTTCGCCTGTTAGAATATTTGCCCATGCATGTATTCGCCAAAATCGAATTTCCGCCTGTCATGGACGGGTGCGTTTTCGACGCGTCAGAGCCATAGGCGAGGTGTGGTGCTGCGAGGTTGAGCCACGCATACCTGCTTCTTCCGCTGTGACTTTCATGAACGCGGGTGTGATCCTCTTGGGTCATTCTCAATTGTCATCCCTCAACTTGCCATCTCGCTCCCCGCCCCTCCCCTGTCCCCGCACCCGGCCATCCCCCAGGTGGACTTCCCCTTCAAGCTGTCCCCCGAGGAGTACGACTTGATCACGCTGGCCCCCAACCCGCCCTCCTCCATCATCCTGCTGGGCCGCTCCGGAACCGGCAAGACCACCTGCGCCGTGTACCGGCTGTGGGGCAACTGGCTGCGCCACCACACCAACCCCGGCCTGGACCCCGTGCACGCCATCTTCGTGACGGCGTCCGCCACCCTGCGTGAGCGCGTGGCGCTTGCCTTCCGGCGGCTGCAGAGCGCGGTGCTGCCGCCCGAGGAGTTTGACCGCGTGATGGCGGCGGCGAGCGCCACGTACCACACCTTCCGCGACGTGCCCAGCGAGGCCTTCCCGCTGTTCCTGTCGAGCCGGGCCTTCCTCAAGATGCTGGACGGGACCACCACGCGGCCCTTCTTCCCCAGGCAGCCCAACGGGGCCATCCTGCAGGTCTGTGATGGGGCTGGGGAGCCGCGCGCGTATGTGTGCGTGTGTTTAGAAAAGGAACCCGCAACGTATGTGTGCGTGTGTTAGAGAAGAGACCGTGTGTTCAGTGTGTGCATGTGTGTCTGCAGCGGTCTGGGTGGGAGATGCCTGCTCTTCAACACGCGTACGGCATGCGTGGAGAAGGAGACTCATGCATGACCAGCATGATGCTGAGATAAAGCGGGCGAGACAGAAACAGCGGGATGGAACTTCTCACTGCAGGGAGTCATACCGCCCGGTTACCCATTGACCGCGCGAGCCCAGGTCTTATATTTCCGTTGCCGGAGTCCACCGGGTCGCTGCTTCTGACTCGCTCTGTTTACAACTTGCGCCGGAAGTTGCTCTCATACGGTTGTCGTGCGAGTATTCCATCTTTGGCTTGTGTGGCCGATGTGGGTACTCACTCGGTCACCGCAGCTGCCAGACGACGGCGAGGAGCTGGATCCCGACGGCGCTGCCCTGGTGGTGGCGCTGGATGAGGAACTCAGCGACGAGGAGGAGGAGACGGGGGCAGGGGAGGGCGAGCAAGGCGCCGGCGGGGAGGGCGCCGGCGGCGGAGGCGGCGAGGGCGTGGCCGGCGACGATGCCGGCGGTGGTGCCGGCGGCGTGGTGGCGCTGGAGGAGGAGGTGGAGGCGGCGGTCGCGGCGGCGGCGGCGGTGGCGGCGAGGGTGGCGGCACTGGCGGACCTGGAGGGTGGCGGCGGCGACGACGGCGAGGGTGGCGCAGGGCCGGCGGATGGCTACGGTCTGGGGGTGGCGGGTCGAGCCCGTCAGAACCGGGAGGTGACCTACCAGTACTTCGTCAGCAGCATGTGGAAGAAGATAACAAGTAGGTGCACATACACATACGAATTGATCCTACTACTTGTGCTGCTGTAGGGCTGGGCAGGGGCAGTTTTGTGATGTCGGGCATTTTCGGGGCTCATCTATGCCTCTTTGACGCACCCGTGCCTGCCTTGCTTACCGAAGAACATACTCACACACACCTGGACAGGGACGGTCCTTGGGCTTAGGGCAGGTCAGCATGAGAAGCTCCGTGGTAATCGGCTTCATGTCATCATGAGGCTGAAGAACAAAGGTGGCAGGCGAGGGCAGCTGGCAGGCAGGACCGGGTGTTCGATGACGGGCAATCGTTTCAGGAGTTCGTAGCTAATGATAGGTCGTAGGTCGCGAGCCGGTCGACACGTGTCTGGCACATGGGGCCCCGCCACTCCACGTTCCCCGGTACGTCCAGTGTTGCTTGCCCGGGACTCAGCACCACAGCACAGACCCTGCAGTCTGCCAATATGCGATCTTCATCCCGCGCCTCACCGCCATCCCCGACCCGCCCGGTCCCGCTCCGCCGTCCCTGACCCTTCACGGCCTTCAGCCCCCGACCAGCGCGACAGTGTGGCCCCTGGGCTGGTCTACCAGGAGATCATGAGCTACCTCAAGGGGAGCGCAGAGGCCATTGCCAGGTATGTACGCACCGGTGGTGGGATATGTATAGCGAGATACGATGTTTTCATGCGAAGACTACGTTACAAAAGAGTACCTGCACGCAGAGAAATAACGTCTTCGTGATAGGGTAGGGCCGGGTGAGGGCGCACTACCGCGAAACGGATCACCTAGGCCGACAGACCAACCGCTTCACGGCAGCACCCAAACGTAGCTACGAATCCCGAAGTTGCCAACACAGTCGCAAGCCGCGACACAAGAGCCACAATGGCTCGTGCACGTAGTTACTACTGTTGTTGAGCGCGGGGTCGGTGTGAGGTTCAGGACTGGTTGTCTGGGGCCAGGGGCTGGACTTCAGCCCAAGGGTTGGTAAATGAGGTGCGCAACTGGGGTTCGAACTCAGTACCTCTTCATCAACCAGCTTTCGGCTTTGACGCTCTATCTGCCCGTACGCCTGCCTGGTCGTTACGCCGCACAGCCCCACGGGTCACCTGAGCCTGTCCGCCTATCTGACGCTGGGACGGAAGCGGGCGCCCAACTTCAGTGAGGAGGTCCGCGAGACGCTGGTGTGGCCCATATTTCAAAGGTAAGCTGGTCCTAGGACATTGCTGTGGTGGGTACACAGGCGGTCTGACCTTTGATGATCCACGAGAGCGCCAGACGCGCCATCGTATTGGGCAAATCCGCCCAGCTCAAGGACCGAATTCCGTATAGGATATGGTATTGTCTGTTCTGTTGCGCCTTGTGGAGGTATGCCGGTAAGGCCAGGTAGTTACACGCGATAGAGTCCATCGGCGATGGCTCCTGTGGCAAGAAGACACGCGGGGGCACGAGCTCGCAATGTCGGGGGGGGGGGGCGGATACGCAGTGCGGAGGGGTGGCGGTTGCAGAGGGAGGGAGGTCTTTAGCAGCGGGTTGGACGTCAGCCGTGTCATGGCGAGGATGGACGCGGCTTATGGCTTTTAGCCGCGACATCTGTTATACTGTCGAAGGTGCTGACGGGGCCCCCCGCGGATGCGTGTGGCTCCTCCGTGACGCAGGTACGAGCGGCTGAAGCGGCAGGAGTGGCGGTACGACCTGCTGGACCTGGTGGGCCACGTGTACCGGGAGATGTCGGTTGGCGGCTACAACGGAACGCCCATCCACGCACTGTACCGCGACGAAGTGAGATTGGAGAAGGGGACTCGTGAGCGACGCAGAGGGATGGCCTCGGAGGTCGTTCAACATGTGCAAGGCAGATGCGTATAGGAGCAAATGCAACGCTGCACGCGGCCTATCACCAGTGATCGCGGTGCCGGGCGTCCTCGTGCTAATGCGCGGGCCGCGCTTGGTCCCCTTCCCGTGCTGGGTCTGTCCCCACCTGGGATATGCCACGACCGGTCCATCCCCCTTGAGCGAGGCTGAAGCGCGTCAACCCTGTACGCCTGTAGGTGCACACGCCGTGTGTTCCTGCCCCGCTTCGCCGTGTCCACCTACATCGCGCTTTCCACGACCCATTAGGCCCGCCGTTGGTCAATTTCGTTTACGGTAATTACATTCCCTTGACCCGCCGCCGACAACACACACACACACACACCGGGCGGGTTTCTTCTCTAAACACACACCGCCTCCAACCGCATCCCCTCCAGGTCCAGGACTTCACTCAGGGTGAGCTGCTGTTGGACCTGGCAGTGGTGGCCGACCCCAACACGCTCTTCTACTGCGGGGACACCGCCCAGACGATCGCCCGCGGGATCGGCTTCCGCTTCACCGACATCTGCACCCTCTTCTACGAGGAGAACCAGCGCCGCCAGCAGATGGCAATACAGCAGCAGCTCGCGGCGGCGGAGGCAGCGGCGGTGGATGCGGACGGCGCCGTCAGGCACATCGTGCCGCGGCGAGGCCGGGGGCTGACGGTCGCGACTCCGCCCATCAAACAGCTCACCATGAACTACCGGTGAGGCGTTGGGTGTTGCGGAAGGGGCCTTGTCAACGAGAATATTGCAACACCGCTGTCCCGGTCCCCCGGACAACGCGCTGCATGTTCTCCCCTCAGTGTGCGCTCCTCGACTCCTGCCCTGTCCTGCGGTGCCCTCCCTGCCATACCCTGCCCTGCGCTGCCCCGCCCTGTCCTGCGCTGCGCTCCCCTTCCTCCCGCCGCAGCACGCACCAAGGTGTGCTGGATGTTGCGGCTCTGGTTGTGGACGTCCTTCGCCGGTTCTTCCCCCGACAGCTGGACCGCCTGGAGCGGGAGCGCGCGCTGTTCCCCGGGCCCCACCCGCTGCTGCTGGGGGGTATCTCCTCGGACGACCTCGCCATCCTGCTCAGCGGCTCGGACAGGAACACATCGCAGGTCGGACCGGGGCGGGGGGCGTGGGTTATGCGACAGCGAGCTGGGGGCACGCAGCTGGGGACGAACCGGTGGGCGAAAGGGCGGTGCCGTGTGCTGGTATGACGGTGTTGCTCTTATCCTGTCGTCGTCCAGCCTTGTCCGGTCTATCACCTCGTCGTCCTCGTCCCGCGGATGCTTGTGCGTGGACACGAGGGGTGTTTCCACTGGACTCCAGGACCTGCAAGCCGCATCTTAATCTTGCCGCTGCCTTACTGGGTTGCTGTTTGCCCCTCGGCTGCTCCTGCCAGGTGGAATTCGGGGCGCACCAGGTGATCCTGGTCCGCACCATGGCCTCGGTGGCCCAGCTGCCCAAGGACATCCAGGACAGCAACGCAATCATCATGACGGTGCCGCAGGCCAAGGGACTGGAGTTCGACGACGTAAGGGATTGGGGCTGTGGGGTAGTGGTGCTTGCAGGAGACGAAGCGGGAAGGCGGGCTGTACCTTTTTGGCGGCAGGATTTGTGGTGTATTGGTACTGGCAGTGGTGGAGGTCCAGGTCTGTGGTGCTTCTTTGGGCTGTGCGCCGGCACCAAAGCGACGTGGGGTGATGTGCAGTCCTCGGATGGTTGGGATGCAGTACTATGAGCGTGACGTTTCTTTCCGGACTGATCAATGACGCGCCGCGCATCCCTGCACCCCGCCTCCACCCCCTGCCGCGCGTGCCTCCACCCGCCGCCTCTTCCTCCACACAACCTTGCGCGTCTGGCCGTCTACCCCGCTGCTCCGCTGCCAGGTCTTCATCGTGGACTTCTTCAACGACAGCGACGCCAATTCCGAGTGGCGGGTGCTCAGCGCCTACCTGGCGGAGCTGGCGGGCACCGGGGGAGTCGCGGCGGATGGAAACCAATACGACATGCAACAGGTGCAGCAGCTGTGGGCAGCCACCCGGGAATCGAAATGCGACACACTGCGTCCCTGTACTTTGTCCGCCGCTGTTCATAACATCCTATCGATTCCTGCCTGCTGCGTACGCCTGAATAATACTAAATGTTATAGTTTTTGATGTCCCCCGATCCTCCAGCCCCTGCCGCTGTCCGGACCCGACCTCCGCCCGTAGGTGACCCCTCCCGACGCGGGGGCCGTGCGGCCGCTGGCCTTCGACGAGCGGTCCCACGTGCTGCTGGCTGAGGAGCTCAAGCACCTGTACACCGCCCTGACCCGGGCCAAGAACAACGTGGTCATATTCGACCGCAACCCCACCAAGAGGGCGCCCTTCTACCACCTGCTGCAGAGCCTCGGCATCGCGCGGACGGTGCACAGGTGCGCGACTGGCGATCGAGGGCCGGGTGTGGGGGCCATCCAGGGGACGTGGGTGGGGCGGAGCGGGAGGGTTCCGGAGCGGTGGCAGGCAGGCTGGGGCGCGGGTCAACAGGCACTGGGCTGCCTTGGCGCTGATGAAATCCAACGTCGGGGTAAGACTTCCTGCTGCGTCCTGTCGTGCTCTGTCCTGCTCTGTCCTGACCTGTTATCGGATAAAATTGGTGGTGGTCTCCGACTCGCGGCTCCGCCACCTGCCGCTGGCCGCGCAGGTCGCTGCTGGAGGACGGGCGCGATGCCGTACGTTTTGGCCTGACCCAGCAGGCCACTAGCAGCCGCGCCGAGTGGGCCAAGCGCGCGCGCAACCTGCTGGACAACCGGAACTACCTCATGGCTCGGAAGGCGTTTGTGCAGGCGGCCGATCTGGTGGGTTTGGGGACCGGTATGCTGTGCTGGGCCCTCATCGCGTCGCGAACCATGTGGACGATGTTGCATTTCGAATTGGGGTGGCCACTCCACACTTTGCCATAGTCAACGTGCCATGGTATGAGTTTTGAATGTCTCGGAAGGCTTCCACCTTGATTGTGGATGGGCACCCATCCCCCGCACACACCTCTCTGTGAGTGCTGGGTGGGCTGATTTGTCCCTCCAACGAGTCTCGTTTGCGACGCCCAGCCCGTCCGACCTAGACGCGTCCCGATCTGCCCACCGCTTAAAGGTGCGCGCCGAGGTGGCGGAGGCCTACCTGAAGCGCCGCCGCGCCGCCGACGAGGACTCCCCGGCTGAGCAGCGGCGACTGCTGGCGGGGGCGGCCCTGCAGCTGCTGGCGGCTGCCAACAAGAGGGAGCAGTCGCCCGACCCGGTCACCCCCGCGGAGCTGCGGCGCTGGCTGGGGCTGGCGGGCAAGTGCCTGCAGGTGGGTGGGGGCCGTTGGGGTCCTGCTGGGCACTGAGGCGCTGAAACATCTGTCCTGCGTGGATACAGAGTCGGTTGCTGCTTGCCATGCTTTCCACTGACCCTTGTTTTGGCTTCGTGGCCATGTGGGGCTTTGGGCAATGGGAGCGGCAGCGGTGTTTTTGATGCGGCTTGGGAAGGGTCACCCATGGCGGTTTGCAGAAGTGGTATCAGAGCGGAACGTCCTGTTAGGTTGCCATCTCTTCCACCAATGCGCCATCAATACCCCTTCCCCGCCAGGCTTGCGGCTCGTCCGCCGCCGCCGCCGAGCTGGCCTTCAAGGTTGGCAACCACACTACCGCCCTCCGGATGCTGCTGGCGGGCAAGGAGCACGCGGCCGCCGCCGAGTGCTGCCTGGACGCCGCAGCGGAGGCGCTGCGGCAGCACACCGCCCACATGCGACAACACCTGGCGGAGGGGGGTGGTGCACTTATCGACCCCCTGGCGTCGTCGGCGGCGGCGCCAGCGGGCACGGCTGCCGCCGCCGCCGCCGCGGCGCGCAAGCGCGCCCTCGCCTGGCTCGCCAAGGCGGTCGAGCAGGTCTACCTGGCCAATGATCTGGAGACGCTGGCGGGGCTGCTGGCGCCGCCTGGCGGCGGCGCCAGTGGCGCCGACAGCGCCGACGAGGCTGACTTTGCGGAGGAGGAGGAGATGGCAGCGGCGACGACCGCGACCATGGTATTCGTCCCCCTGGTTCCGGAGCTCCACGACATGTTGAGGCGGCGCTGGGTGGGCAGCTACGGCCGGGCGCTGCAGCGGGTGGCGTTGCGGTGCCACGGGCGGGGCGAGCACCGGCGGGCGAGGCGGGTGGTGCGGCTGATGCCGGTGGAGGCGGAGAGGGACGCGCTGCTGGCCAGGCTGGGCTACTGGAGGGAGCAGGCGCGGCTGAAGAGGTAAGGGCCCCGCAGGGTCAGGGTGTGCGGATATCTTGATGCGGGGCAATTCTGGAGGATGTTCCGGTTTGAGTCGGCCGAGGTGGGCTGTAGGGTAGTTGAGGCTGCGGACAGTGCGGGCGCAGGGACGCGGGGCGGCTGTGATGTGTGAAGGGGCGAGTTGGAAGTCCTGTACTGACCTGCGCCGCAATCACCACCGCCGCCGTATGCTGGTCTGCTCAGGAGCACCGACCCGCTGGGGGCCTCTCAGCTGCTGCTGGACCACGGCGACTTCGAGGGCGCCGCGGGCCTCATTTCCAAGTACATAGCCAGCAAGGCGCCGCCACAGCAGCAACAGCAACAGCAGCAACAGCAGCAGGCGCATCAGCAGCATCAACCACAGAGGACGAAGCAGGGCGCCGAGCAGGCGCCGGGGAAAGCCGCTGCTTGGGCGCCCGTGGATGAGCGCGCCTGGGGCCTCCTGCACCGCTGCATCATGGGCCAGACCGACCCTGTGGGCGCCCGCCGGCTGCGGAGGCAGCTTGATAAATGGGCGCTGGCCGCAGCGCCGGGACTGCAGGTGCCGCCAGCTGCGGCAGCGCCGGCGGCAGCGACAGCGACCCAGGTCGGCGGTGCAAGTCAGGCCGGCAGCAAGATGCTGCTGTACCGCGGCCATGCCGTACTGCTGGAAGCGCGGCTGCTGCTGCAGCAGTGGGTCAGCAATGGAGCGGGCGCCGGAGCAGCGACAGCACAGCAGCAGCAGCAGCAGCCGGTGCTCGATTCCTGGGAGCAGGCTGAGGGCCGATCTGAGGAGAAGGCGAATGCGTCGGAGCATTGGGAGGAGGCGGCGCCGCTGCTGCGCGAGGCCGCGGAGTGCTTTGGCCGCTGCGGCCACTGGCCTGGGCAGCTGGAGGCCCTCGCGCTGATGCTCTTGTTCGGACCCGAGGCCGCCGCCGCGGATGCGGCGGTGGCTACCGCTCGCGCCGCCGCAAAAGCCGCCGCCGCGGCGGCTGCATCAACAGCGCCGGCGCCGGCGCAGTCCGCGCTCGCTACCGCCGCAAACGACACCGGAGCTGCTTCGCCTTCGCTGCTCCAGGCTGACATGACCACAAGCTTTGTCCGCACGGTGCAAGCCACAATCGACGCGCTCCGGGCCTCCGGGCCCAGCAAGTTGACCAACCTGCAGCGGCAGCACCTGGCGGCGCTGGAGCAGCAGTACGGCCTGCCGGGACTGACCAGCTGGGAGCAGCGGCTGGCCGCCACACAGGCGACCCACGTGTGGTGGTCCACTCTGGGGCCGGACCGTGTCGCGGCGGCGCGCGCCGCCGCCAGCGCCACAGGCGCCGGCGCAGCGCCGTCTGCCGCCGCCGCCGCAGCGACGGCGGCGACGTTCGGGCTTCGCGCAGGAAAGCCGGGCACGATTAGCTACGCCGCCGCCGCAAAGGCCGGCGCGGCTCAGCACACGTCATCGTCGTCATCAGCACCGGCGGCGGCGGCGGCGGGGCCGCCACCGCTGTCAGCCAGCAGCAAGTTCCTGGCGCACCAGCTCGCCGTGGCGACGAAGCAGGCGGTGGTGCCGGACGCGACCGGCCTCATGCCCAGGCCAGCAGTGGTGGCGGCCCTCGTTCGGGACGTGGTCGTCAAGACCGCCTGTGTGGCCCATCATGCGCTGCGGACCGCAGCTGAGGCCTATCTGGCGGCGCACATGGGCGCTAGCGGCGCAGGCGCGGCGGGGGCTGCTGCGCTGCCGCCGGCAACCGGTGAGGGCGTGCTGGCGGCGCTGCGGCCCGTGGTGCGGAGCGTGCGCGCCTGCCGGGGGGCGACCATGCTGCTGAACATGGCGGACGCAGACTTCGGCCTCCGCGCGGTAGGTTGTGTGTATTTATGCGTGTGTTCAGCGAGGATCCTGCCCGTTGTGCGAGTTAGCAAGGGACGGGGTGTGGTTCTTGCGTGTTCGTTGTGGTACGGCATGCCGGGTGAGCGGGCCTGCATCACGGGTCGTTAGACGAGGCCTTCTTTCGGAGCTTCGCATTCCATGATTTCCATGAAGAGGAAAAGAGAATGAGGGATTGCATCGGGGAAAGCACGGCTGGCGGAAGACGGGAGGGTGTCATGAATGAGAGTCTTGTGTCCTCAGCGCCATAGGACTTCTTACCTCCCTCTCGCCAAACACAACGCAGCTTCAACCATATCTTTCCGTACGACCGCCTCCGCAGGACTATCTGATTCGCAGCATGCGAGCGCTCATGCGCCGGGGCCTGGCTCTGGTGGCGACCGCGCCACTGGCCCCCGCTCAGACCGCCGCGTTCCAGCACGACCTCATGCAGCCGCCGGAACACCCGCGCGCCCCCAGCTACGGGGCGCTGATCGATTTGCTGGTTTCGGAGGGACTCTCGAAGGAGGACCTCCATGACTGGGTCACGGAAGCGCTGGTGTATGCGGACGCGCTCCGCGGCCGGCTGGCCCTGGCACCCGCCGCGTCGTACACTGCCTGGCGTACACTGCTGCTCGACGACCCGGACACGGTCCGGGCGCGGCGCCACGACGAGGCGACGAAGTGGTGGGGGAAGGGTCGGGGAGGGCGCCAAAGGGAGCTGAAGCACGCATTCGGGCGCGTGAGGGGGCAGGACTCGGGTGTTGTCAGGGGTGTTGCGGGTATGTGGATCCGTTATTCAGTCAGCGAAATCCTGAGCCCTCAGGTAGATGGATGCGTCTGCATGCCCAGGTGTCTGAGGGTCCCCGACAGCGAGGGGTGATGCGGCGAAATAGCACATCAGTCCTCGGTTGCATGCGTGACCCGCGGACGCCGCCCGGCTTATGACGCGGTGCCTGCAGGCTCTTCCGGCTGAGTCGCGAACGGCTGAAGGCGGAGGTGCCCGCCTCCCGGATGATCCGCGACCGGGACATGACGGCGCTGCCCGAGTACCTGCTGCAGCAGGTGGGACCTGAGGATTGCGCGGGTTCGCACCTGCCGGCTGCTGTTGGAGGTGCTGACTGGTGTTTGCGAAGCAGTTGTTTTTAGCAATACGCATGACCGGCGGACTGCCCGCTGGTCGGATCCGCATGGATGCCCAACAGTTCATTGGAACCCGGTCTGGAAACCTCTCTGGGCGGTCGAACTGATGCGGTCTGAACGGCTGTCCTGGCGCCCGCTCCGCGCGGTGACCCCCACGTGATCGGTGATTCAATGAGTTGGTGCATGTTTCATCACCCGGGACGTGATAATCGGATCATTCATCGGGTAGCCACGGGTGTGACTGTGTGTTGGTATTGTCTGAGAGCCACCAGGCCTTGTTAGCTACGCGTTTCAATCTGTGGCCGGCTGAGAGTGATGGCGCCCTCGCTCCCGCAGGCGTTCAGTCTGTTCTCCTCGAGACTGCCGCACAGGGGCATCGGGGACGTGCTGTACTACCTGGCCTGGTGCAGCCGCCGGGACGGACTGCTGGCGGGGCCCGCGGCTGCTGCGGCGTCGGCAGCGGTGTCCTCGGGCGGCGCCACCGCACCCCCAGGTGTGTTGCCGCTGTCGTGGATCTGCAGACATTTGCAGCGATTTACCTCGTATACGTTCCGTTGGTACATATACCAAATGGTAACATTCTAGAACTTTTAGTTGACGCATCGACTCTAAGAACTTCTTGGTTTTTGGCCGTGCAGGCACCGCCCCGACGTCGGCGCCGTCCTCCTCCTCCGCCGCCGCCTCCGCCGGTCCCTCGGCCGCCATTCCGGCAGCGGCCCCGGCTTCCTTAGGCCGTAGCCTGCCCCTGGAGTGCTACGTGGAGATGTCGGAGCTGATGGTGGGCCACCTGCTAATGGGCGCCTGCGACACCGCCTTCCTGTCCGCCAACATAGCCGGCATGGTCGCGGGCATGCAGCCCCGCGGCGCCGGCCACGGTGGCCTGGCGGAGCTTTCCAGCCGCTGGTCCTGGGCGCTGGGCTTCAAGCCGCCTGCCAGGCCGTACGGGATGGGGCCCGGGCCAGGGAGGGGCCAGTTTGACAACACCAGGGAGTACTTCCGGCTGGCGGTTGTGGCGCAAGAGGCTCTGCAGAAGCAGCTGCTGCTGGGTGCTCGGCTGGTGATGGTTCTGGCGGGACACCTGGCGAGGCTGCTGGCAGCACCGGCGGCGGCGGCGCCGGCATCAGAGGCGGCATCAGACCTGGCGGACGGGTCAGGGGGCGCCGGCGGCGCTGATGGTGGACCAGTGTCGGCACCCGGCGGCGGTGGTGGCGGCGGAGCGGCCGGCACCACCGCTGTCCTGACAGCGGAGCTCCTGCCGCTGATCGAGGCGCCCAGCTGGGCGGCGGCTCAGGAGGCCCTGGGGGCGAAGGGCCGCAGCGCGGGAGCAGGCGGCACCGGCGGACCTGACGTGTGCGGGCCGCGCCTCGTGGCGCTGGCACGGCGGGTGCTTCTCTCGGCTGCCAGCGCCTGGCTCTCCCTGGAGCTGCAGAAGCGCATGTCAGCGCAGTTACAGCCGCAGTCGCAGCAGCCGCTGCCCGTCGGCCAGCAGGCGGCTGTCGCCAGCCGGGGCAAGTGGCCGGCCGAGGTGCTGCCGCTGTTTCGGGAGGCGACGGGACTGCTGGCGGAGCAGCTGCTGGGGACGGCGGCTGCTACGCGCGGACTGCTGGCCCGCGACCTGACGCTAGCGGCCCTGGCCGACCAGCTGAGGGCGCTGTCACTTGTGTGGTGCGGCGCCGGCGGCGGGGTGAGGCTGATTGACACCCGAGCTGACCGCGAGTTCGAGGGCTTTGGTCCGCGGGGCCAGGCAGTCAAGCAGTCGGCTATCAAGGGCTGGGCGATGCTGACAAGTCTCGCGCATAGCAAGGTTCAGTCGCCATCGGCGGCTGCGCGGCTGGCGGCCGCGGCGGCGGCGGCGGCCCCGTTGGATCAGGCGAAGCCAAGTGGTGTCGCGCAATGGGCGGACGCAGGTAAGGCTGCGGCGCGGAGGCACTGGCGCGCTTCTCTATATCGGATTGGCTGGGTGTCAGGGGCCTCGGGCATGGGACAAGGCGCTCTGTGCCAGGCGTCCCACGGCCCCAGAGATTCCGTTTCCAGGCGCCCGGGAGGCCCTTCTGCCCCAGGGGAGGTTTCCCCATGGTGGTGTGTGGCGAGGCCTTATGTTTGTCCTGGAGGAGTCGCATGCTAAGGCTGAGGAGTCGCATGCTAAGGCTGCTGCCGAGACGTGATCCAAACTGACCTTGATACCGCCTGGCTGATCATGTCTCGTGCTGGCTCCTTATCCAATGCCAGGGATGCTGCAGGCGGCTGTCGAGGCTGTTGGAGTGGTTGCGTCGAACGACTATCGGCCCACGCAGGATGAGCAGGTGAAGCAGAGCGAGGCCGCCACCATCATCCAGCAGACCTGGCGGGACTGGAGGCGAAGACGGGAGGCGGCGGCTTCGGCGGCGCGCCAGCGACTGCGGGAGGAGGAGGCGCTGCGGCAGTTGCGGGAGGGCATGTCGTGGAAGCTCAAGTGCGTGGAAGCTGGGCTCCCCAACGCGATGTGGACTGGAAGAAGCGCGGAGTAGCATTGTTACATGCGCTTTGGAGGGCGGCTGAGATGGGCCATTGCCGAAAAGAAGCCCAGAGGGCTTCGAGCAGTGGGGTCCCTCGTGCTTTTATGCCTATCCCTGCGCGGCAGTTGTCTTGTGTGCGATTGCCGCTTGGCCGTGTGCCGTGGGCCGTGTGCTTACGTGCGTCGCTCCCGCACCCGCATCCCTCCGCTTCCTGCCCTCCCCACCGCAGGGGCATCCTGCGCCTCTATTTCGCTCACGTGCGCCGCTGCATCAATGCGCGCAAGCAGCAGGAGGCCGCGGCCGCTGCAGCCGCCGGTGGAATGGGCAGCGATTGGGACGAGTTTGGGTTTGCGGGCGTTGAGCAGTACCTGCAGGTGCGTGGCTGCGTGGGGCTGGAGCGCTGGGGCAGTGACCCTTGGGTCAGTTGGGTCCGACGCGTGAATGCTGTCTGGATGGCTGACACATGTCCGCGCTCCTGGCGGGGACGGACACGGTACGTCCATGGTGCGACTTAGCTAGGCACTGTTTACGTACAGATGGAGACGCGTGGAATGTGTTGCCCTTGGCACCTTCAGTTCCTGGGTTGATAGTTCCTTGGGCCCGTTCCCAGGAGGGCGAGGTGCGCAAGTACATCGATGAGCTTTCATGCATGGTCTGCCTGCCCAAGCACCTGGAGGAGCAGCAGCAGCAGCAGCAACAGCACGCGCAGGCGGGGGATCCGGTCGCGGAGGCCCATGCCGCTGCGGATCCCAGCACCAGCGCCCGCAGTGACGGCACCCACTCCGACCCGGTGGCTGCTGGGGAGGGTTCCCCGACCAAGACGCGCTGCGGTCTCAGCGCCGCCGTTCAAGACTTCACGCCGCACAAGCTCCGGTCCGAGCACGTCGCGTGCGTGGATCACTTCCGGCGCTGCCACGGCGCGTTCCGGTCGCACATTGTGCCCATGATAAGCTGGATTCGGGAGCTGCTGGCCGAGCTGGCCAAGGTGCAGCCGGAACTCGACGGTGAGTAGTTGTATGCCACGGGATGTCTTCGGCGTTAGAAGCCCCAGGGGATCCCGTAGCGGCCCGTAGGCGGCCTCTGGCAGGGGCCCGTGAGGGCCGGCGGGGGTGTGCGCGGGAGGGGCGCCTTTGTCACCCACCGCCAGGCTGCTGAACGGCACAGCACCTTCACGCCTTGGCTGACCTGACACCAAAGCTGTTTCGTCCGCGCGCGCATCGATGACCCGCGAGGTCCACTGTAACACCAATACTAAATACTGATAAGAAAGCCTCATGGCCATGCCTCTTAAAGCCGTGCGTCTACCTCACCGGCCCCTCTGGGTTTCTTCCCCCGCCGGGGTCGCACCCGTGCAGCCGCTGAGACGTTCGCAGTGATTTTGACCGAGGCCTCAATCACGCTGGAGGACAAGCTGGCCAACCTTCGCGCGCAACTCAGACAGATCGTGGAGCAACGCGCCTGGATGATCGGCCAGTACGTGATGCCGCGCTTGTGGCAGGAGTGCGGCGCTGCCGCCAAGTACGCAGAGGACATGCTGCGGCAGTACCGTCTGGCGTACGCCCAGAAGGAGGCCGAAGTGCAGCTGCCGCAGACTCAGGAGCAGGCAGGGCCGCTGGGAGGCGAGGCGGAGGGCTGGGCGACGGGTGTGGACGGCGCCTCGGTGCAGCAGCGGCCGCCTCAGGTCGGAGACGACCGGGTGGCAGCGATGCATGCGGTTACGTCCGGGGCGCAGGGAGGTGGGCAGGCAGGGCAGCAGCACCAGCAGCATTACGCGGCCGGATTGGCCACTCATGCGACGGCGCAACATTCCACTTACCAGCAGCAGCAGCAGCAGCAGCAGCAGCAGCAGCAGCAACTCCACCAGTACGGCCTTCTGCAACAGCAGCAGCAGCAGCAGCAGCAACACCAGTACGGCCTTCTGCAGCAGCAGCAGCAGCAGCAGCAGCAGCAGCAGCAGCAGCAGCAGCAGCAGCAGCAGCAGCAGGAGGGCCACCAGTCTCATCAGCAACAGAATCAGCAGCAGCAGCAGCCAGCAAGATACCAGCAGCAGATGCCGCAAGTCGCAGCACATGAACAGCAGCAGCAGCAGCAACAACAGCAATGGGCTCAGAGCAATTTCGGTCAGCAGTCGCAGCGTCACCAGCCCTTCCAGCTGCTGCAGCAGCAGCAACAGCAACAGCACCGGCCACACCCCTACCAGCCCCTTCTGCAAGGCCATCAGCACGCACATCAGCAGGGTGTGTGGGCTGCGCAGCAGGCTGCCGCTGCGGCGGGTGGTGCACCGCAGCACCAGCGATCGGTCCAGCAGCAGCATGCGCCGCAGCAGCGCGACGGCGGGGGCGTGTGGGGCGTGCGGCCGCTCAACCTCACTGCGGTATGGGCCTCGCCCGCAGCTGCCGGGAACAATGCTACGGTTCGCCCCGGCGCCACGTTCCCGCCGGGACTCCCCATGTACGGCCCGCGGGTAGGACCGGGAGCGGCCGGACCCACGGCCCAGGTCTGGATGCCCAACCAGCCGCAGCAACTGCAACCACCACCACAACAACACCCACAGCACGTTCCGCATGCGTCTTACCACTTCACGTCTTCGGTGGCAGCGACTGCGGGCGCCGCGGCGCCGCCGTTTGGCTACGATGACCTGCCCCCCGGACTGAACCTGCACCGCGCCCCTGGCGGTGCCGATTTTGGGGTCATGCAGTACGGGCATGCGCTTCCTAGTGCTATCGTCGGTGAAGGCGGTGGCGGCGCTCTGCAGCTGAATGATGGGGAGCTGTTCCCGGAAGCAGCTGGCGCCGACGGAGCGGTGGACGGTGATGGACGTGGGCTGGACGTGGGAGTGGATATGGGGGGCGAGGGAGACGACCTGGACGAGGACGAGTGGATGGCGGACAGGAGGGCTCAGCGACGCAGGTACAAGGGTGGTGGCCGTGGAGGTGGTGGCCGGCGAGGAGGCACAGTCGCCGCCATGGCTGCCGGCGCGTCAGTGGCTACCGCAGGTGTGGGCGCTTCGCCTACCGCCGCATCGAAGCAGCCGCAGCAGCAGTTCCCGGCGGTTCTGAGGGGCAATGCGTTCGCGGCGCTGAGGAGCGACGCCGCAGGGGCCACACCGCCGCGACCCGGGGGCAAGAAGGGACGGAAGTGAGCGTCGGGGGCGGCCCTCAGCTGTTGGGTCTGGCGGGTGGTTTGGGAGAACCCGGGCTGCGAACGTTGCTCCCGCAAGCCTTCTTGCTCTGGGCAGCGAGCTGATCAGTTGTGGCCGGGCTGAAGTTGTTGGGGCCGGGCGCTGTTCTGGGGAGGAGGCAATGTGCAAGGTATGCAAACGTGGCATGACAGCCGCAACAGGTTGGGGATGGTTGGGGGCCCGCGTCTAGCTACGAGGTGTCGACCGCCAAGATGCCCAGTGGACATTCCGCTGAAGTAGAGTGGAGGACTAGATAGCTGTAGACATGTGGACGGGGAGTCCAGAATACGTTGATATGGCGGTCTCGAACATGGTTTGCATTCAGACGGTATGTTTGCTCGTTGTGCATGCTGTCAGCTGGCCGCTGTCGTTTCTCTTCGTTTCAGAACGCCTAGACAGGCTCACAGGAAATGTTATGAACTCGAAGGCTCAGGTTCGAAGTCCTGTGGTTTACAGGGCAGTTCCGGATCAGTGCGCATTGGACGGCAATGTAATAGATGCCGTGCTAAGCTTTCCGTCGGACGGGGTGTGGATTACGCAGCTCAGCTGTGGAAGTCTGGTGGCATTACACGTGTTGAATGCCACGTCACATAATACTGATCTAAGTTGGTCGGTGGAAACGGATGGTACTGTTGCCACAGTACCACGCCGTGCTTAGTTGGGGGTTACTTGTGGCAGCTTCTAGGCGCGTGCCTGTCGTTGGTGCGATTAGATCGACATCTTCCATTGACTATGGATACTTGGGTTTGTCAAATCGTTGTAATTAAACAACCGTGTTCCAGCGCACGTGTGCTGTGCGACGAAAATCTCCTCCCGCTGTCGCTGGTCAGCCCGTCACCTGACCCCACCTGCGCTGATCAGAAAGGTATGGTGGGCACGCATGAGTTTCAAAGCATGCTATTCCCGCAAACCTGAATGTCAGAGTTCCGCGCCTGTGACCGTTGCGTGGTGCAACACCAACCGAACACATTCTACCAACCGTACGGCGCGCAATTGTTGCCTACCTGACAGCGACTGTATGGTGTACACCACGACTGGCGTAAGAATAATAGCGTACAGTTATATGTAATTTCTCAAATTGTTTCATTCTTCCCTGTGTATTGATGATCATGACTAATGTTATGCGAGGAGTCATGATTTGAATTTAGTGAACCTTCTTGAGATTGTCATGCGCCCATTGCGATTACCTGTGCCTTGTGCTGGATCTAAAGCCCTGACCAGCCCGGCAACCCGCACTTGCTGCAGCACAATGACAGCGACTACGAGCATCCAAACGACAAATAGAGCAGCTATCGTAGTGTCTGACAAAATCGTCGATTCTGTGGGGAAAGGGTCGCGTGCAAAGCCTCAGAGCCACAGAATCCGCAGGCTTGAGTACGCGCGCGACGTGAACAATGTGCTGGATATCTGCAAGAATGTTTGTAAGTACAGTTGTAATAGCAAACTGGGTTGTTCTGGTCGGTGACAATTGGATACCTCGCAGACAACGGCACGGACTACATGAAGCGCATCATCCACCGTATCGCGGCGGACCCAGGAACCCTCATCTTGGCTGCAGAGCCCATCCTAGATGCCGATATCGGGGACACGGAACCTGGGCTGGACCAACCGGCTGGTCAGGACGACCGGGGGTTGGAGCCGTACGCAGGGAGTGTCGGTACGGCGCAGAGCCCCCCGATTGACGGCATTAGTAAGTCCTGCAGCACCACTTTTCCTCCGCGGCTGATTTTGCACCGCTACCCCCAACGGGCCGCATCAAAGCTGCCAACGAATCCGCTTGCCCGACCCTGTCAATTGATGTACAAATTCTCTACGCGCTGCATGCACGTGAATCCCTTTCCACAACTGCCAAACCAGCCATCGCCGCCGTGTGCAGTCTGTGGTGATCGGCGCGGTGAGGCGGTGTGGCTGTACGGACTGCGTGTCCGTGAGAGCGCTCAAGGGCGTGGAGTGGGCCACCTACTGATGGTGGGTACGGCGACGGGCGGTGCGTCGGGGTACAGGAAATCGGCAGACATCGGGTTGGTTGCGGGTGGTCTGAGAACGCAACTCTGAACATCAGTGCGTCGCAGTTTGGACAACTACGGATTGCATCGAACCACGTGGGTGGGTCATTGCGAGTTGGTGAAGAGGACGCATTCGTCGAGCGCTGTACCCCGAGTGAGGCGCCTTCTGCACTGGAGTAGTATCGACAGTCTTACGAGGAACAGATGTGCTTAGATGTGCTGGGGCTCCTTTTCGGCTGTTTCCCGCCGGCGCGCAATTACCCGTCTTGCCTAAGGCGTCGTTGGCGTCCCCCGCCTGCTCGGCACCGGATGAAAGAGAGCGTGCGTCATTGCCCGCGGCGTTGCTCGGCTGCAGGAGGCCATCTGCCGCCAGGCGCAGCAATACCTCTCCCCCGCCCCGGACGCCGTGCCTCCTGTGCCCGGGCCAACGACCGGGGTTCGCCACGCAAAGCTAGAACCGACGGATACCTCCGCACAATCAAGAGTACAAACAGCACACGCGACGGCCGGGAGTCCTGCTGCGGCAGCAACGCCGCGGGAGGCCTGCGCCGCCTCTGCCGCCTGCTCTGCTCCCGGCCCCAACTTCTCCGTGGACAAGATCATCACCTGCACGGTCACTGTTAATCCCCCTGCCCAGCGGATTATCGGCCGCCAGCTGCCGGGCCCTCTGTACGAAGTCGAGGTATGGCCGCCCTGGCAGAAGGTCTGGGACTACGAGGCCGCCGTCGGCCGGGAGCCTGGCCGGCAGCCTTTCATGGACTGGCTTCCAGGTAAAGTTCCGTGGATGGAACCACAAGGGACCAGAGGTCACAGCGATTACAGCGTGGACGGACAGCGAACACTTCGCTGCGCAAAGGCAATGGCCAACTTTGCCGAATGTGACCATCCGCTGCAACTGTCAGCTGCCCCGTCGATGCGCTACCCCTGCCTTCCATGTCCTGAACAGTTTGGCGCCCAAACTGCCAATGTTGCATTCCAGTCCGATGGGGTGTTCACGTTCTTGCGGCCGCTGATTCGGGGCCCGTCACGTTGCCCATCCACTGACAGAGGTGCGCGCGGCGCTCGGGGCGGACGCGGAGGCGCAGGCGCTGCTGCCCCTCTGGCGCCGCGTCAACAGCGGCGCTGAGCTTCGAGCTGCCGTCGCGCACTTGCTGAGCGGTGCACAGCGCGGGGGTGGCAACCGCAGCAGTGCGCGCGGTGATGGTGCGGCTGTTTTGGACGCGCCGCAAGCGGGCCGCAGTCACGGCATCCAGGACCCGCTGGACGGATTGTTGTGGCTGCCGATGCCGTGAGTGGGTGTTGACGAAATTGGGGCTCCGTGGCTTTCGGTCTTACCAAGGTCACCTTGCCAGCCATCAAGCCCTCGTGAAGGCCCTCCCTTTCAAGCACGAGGTGCATTTACACGAGTCATGTTGTCCCGGGCTTAAGTACCTGCACCCGTCACAGCTCACCCACCGGGAGGAAAGACGGCGCGACGTGCTAATCCATATTGAGCATGTATGTATGATTCTTTGGTTTCTTTCTCTTAACCGTTACAAGGTGGATTCGTATCCCGACCGGGTGTTCCAACGGGCCCAGATAGCTCGGACCCCACAATCGGATCTCGGTGGCCGCGTGTTCCGCAAGTGAACCCCGTTACGCGGTCTGTATGCAGCGGCTGGGCTGGCGCAGCTGACGCCCCTCCCGTGCATGTGCCCATGGCGGTGACAGGTTCGACGTGTGGCCGCTGGACAGCGCCTTCGTCCAAAGAGAGCTGGCGGCGGGTAACATCTGGCTGCTGGAGGAGCCCTCCGCACACGGCGGGCAGCACCCCGTGGACGGGGACCAGCGGCATGTCGGTGGCGCCGAGCCGGGTGCGGTGCCGAAGGCTTGCGGTCACGCAGGGAAGGCGGCGGAGGGCGGCCGCAGGCCGCTCGGCGTGATGCTACTGACACACTACGCAACACTCGACCGCATTTGCGCCGGTGAGCTACGCAACCACTGCACGAGGAAGGAGTGCGGTGCTGTATGCAGTGCGGATTTTGCCAAGGGAGCGGCGCTTACCTGACTGAGCCGAATGCATGCGGCCTTGCGGATGCTCTGACGGGTCGCAGCAAGGCCCGTTATCTCGCTTTTCGTTGGTATGTGTGGACCAAAGCGGCGCCCCGCTGATGACCATTGCCTGACCACACTTAAAAACACGAGTCAGAATGTACCTGAGCCCTGAAAATGGTGAAGTAGTCGGTCCGCCGCTTCTCCCTCCCTTTTTCCCTTGGGTGCGGGCACCTCGTCAACAGGTGTCCTGGCCAGCAGCAACGCGGTGACGCAGTCGGCCCTGGCGTACTCGCAAGGGCTGCACCCCTTGGTCCTGGCGAGCACGCTCCGCATCCCAGCAGGCTGCAGATTAGCACGGGGCCCAGCCGCAGAATCGAACCGGAAGGACGCAGCAGCGAGCACGGCGCAGGACACGGAGATAGGCAGGCTGTCCGAGCAGTCGCTGCCGGCGGTGTACGGCCCGACAGCAGGGTACCGAGGAGTGCTGATCTACGGAACCGCAGTTTCATCCCAGGCGGCAGGGGACTTGTGACTTCTTCACGAGCAATATGTTGTACTTGATTGGCGCGGGAGGGGGCTTGCCTAGGGCGAGTGGCACTTTTTGAAGAGGAACCAATGCTACATTTATACTTGCAGTCTTCGTTCTGGACTTCATATCTTCATTTCTTGTTGGAAATTGAGGGTACGAACCGCGGACGGCTGCAGCCTTCTGCGGTACCGGGTGGAACGTACGGCGCTGAGGAGCGATGCCGCAGAGGCTACTTACTCCGTTGCGCTGTTCGCTGTTCTCGGCGATTAATCAGGCCCACATCTTATGGGTGCACCATGCAGCAGCGGCAGCGCCGTCAGCACCACTGTGGGGTGAGGGCAACCCGGAGTGGTGTGTCCTCAGGGTGGTGTGTGTCGAGGTGGGGGCTGGGTGGGTGGGGGTCACTTAGGCGCATCCGTTTATTTCTACCTGGTTGGGCAGTGCAGGTAGGCTGTTATTTCAAGGGATGCTTGGAGGTGAGAGGGATTTGGATTGGTTGTTGTACCTAGTGGCCCATTCATTCGTCGTTGCTGGCCTGAACCCGGGCAGCGACGACATCATGACAATGTAAATTAAGCCTGTCCATGGGGGTATTTATCCCTTTCAATGTGGGATGTCTACTGCATCATGACAAAGACATCAGCTGGAGGGGCCTACGTCAGAGCTGATGAGCTTCATTCACATATACATCGTAACCGTTATCATTGTAAAAAGTGGAAACATGCAATCTTGTAAACGTAATGTGATGAGCGACGGTTGAGCTTCCGGAAACCACGACACTACCAATCTGCCGATGCGTCACCACCATTGCCATCTTATCTGTCCCAATTGCAAACAGTAAAATAGGGACTTTCAATAATGTCCGCGCCCGCGTTCGCTATCTACGTGCCGATACGAAAGGTTGGTGCCGACCTGAGCCTCGCGTGGTGGCTCATCGGCACAGATATCTGCTTTGGAGTTGCACAGAAGTGGTCACGAGCGGTCATCTCGCCGGCCATTTCGGCACTTGCAACCACCGTGCCGCCGACACGTTCGCCGGCCGCGGTGACATCCGCCGCTTTTCCCACCATGCTCAACGCTTTCCAACGGCCGATATTGAGCTTGAATGCTCCAAGGGCAGCACGGCTCTCGAACACCCAGCAGTCAGCTGATTGGCGCTGCGTCGCGCGCCGTGCGCCATCGTCCCACCAGCCGGCCTGCAGTCAATCGGGTGGTGGCTGGTCGCACGGGTTGTTAATGCCAGCTCCTCTGCGTAGTCTCGCAAATGACGCAGAGTTCAGGCTCTCAACGTCGCTGTTCTGGAACCGTTCGGCGCAGCGTCAGGATCCGGACCGCCCGGGTCCGGATTCATGGCCAGGTCCCGGGCCAGGACTGCCGCCCACACCGTCACCCGCGGTGGCGGACCCCGGGCTGCGGTCGCTGCTGCCACAGGCGCGTCGGCGGATGTGGGGCGGCGCGAACAGGGCCTGCTGGGACGGTGCCGCAGGTGAGGCCTAGCGGGTGGGCATCGGACGCGGCTATAAGTTTTCCTTGCCCTTCCATCAACGTGGATCGGACACCATGTCTTTTGGACCTCAGGTAGCGCCGCTGTCAAGAGCCGCAAGTGCGTGCAGTTGTCCGCAGGCCGCGGCCGCATGTACGGCACAGACGCTGCGGACTGCGGCACAGCCGGTCAGCGCAGCGGCCTGGACACCGGGCGCAGCACCGGCGGCTCGGGGGAGACAGTATCCGTCCCCGCCGACAGGAACCAGCAGGACGCCGAGCGCGTGGTCTCGGAGCAGCTGCGTCGGCAGAGAGGCGCATCGGCCAGCTCCCTGGATCCGGTCGGTGCGCGTGATAGCTCGCAGCGGCCGGTGGTCGCAGTGACCCACGGGTCGTTGCCGCTGCTGGACGAGCTTCGACCTGCTGGGCCGTCGGGCGCTGACATGGAGACAGAAGGAGACGTTAGCGGCGGGTCAGCGACGCCGTCCTGGGTCGGACAGCAGGGCGTCATGGCGGTGCCTTGCAGTACCGTCGGGTACGGCACACGGGCAGAGGTTGTTGCGCGGCTGCCTGCCAGCATCATGTTGCTCCGACACGCAGGTGTGGGATTGCGATTTTGAAAGGAGACCATAGTTGAGCTAGCTCGTTGATGATGCATGTCGAACATCGTACCTGGCGCGCCTGCCGCGATGCCGTACGTTTATCTGCCGGCGAGGTTCGTCGTTATTGGGTCAGTGGCTAGCGCGCTCACGAGCATGACAGGTCAACCAGCAGTCCTCGAATCCACGCGGTGCGCATTGCATTTTATGGACCGACGTGTTATTAGGAGGTACTAGGCGCCCTAGTCAGATGTGAGAGCCCACGATCATGTACGTATGTTGCCGTACGTGGCGCTGCTGGCCGCCTCCGCAGAGTGCATGACGCTGGACGCGTTGCAGGCGCACGAGCGGGTGCCCAACCACGACATCCCTCTCTCGGAGCACGGCGTGGCTCAGGCCCGTCTGCTGGGACAGCGGCTGCGATCCGGGCTGCAGGCGTCTGGGATGCAAATGTACATGTACACGTCGCCCTTCTTCCGCTGCTCTGAAACCAGCAGGTATGTAGGTATGGGGTACATACGCGTGGCCACTGGGCCGCGCGTCCTGGAGGGACATGCGCAAGGGACAGTTCAGTGACGGCGCAAAGTCTTCGTCGGGGGTTTGTGGGTGGCTCTTCTTCGGTGATGGCAACATGATGAAAATCAGCGGTCTCGTACCGGCATTTGGTGATGACGACGTGAGGGTGCCCTACCTGACTGCCGGTGGGCGTTGCGTGGGCTGTTTCCCGTGCGATTGGTTGCCTTCCCTTTGCCTTTCCTTCGTTGTAAGAACCCCTGAAAACTAAAATCCCGCGCGCGTGTAGATAGTAGTACCGTTACAGTGTGGATAGGCGTCCGGGACGTGTCTAAGGGTTTATGTCGCGGTTTTATATGATGCTATAGGGCACCTGCAACCATCATCACACCCAACCTACGCCATACGAACCGAGGGTCCAAGGCGGTTGATCCTGCCAACTAAGGATCCCACCTCATCCATTCACCCGCACATCCGTAGAGACAGAGGGTTCAGCGATTTAGCGTGCGAATCTCAATCCATCAACTGTGATCTGAACTCCACATCTCAGCAGCTAGCCATAATCTCATGCTCCCGAACAATGTCGGGGGTCACCCTGGGATAGCCTATCTGATCTTTCCTTACTTGCCAAGCACTCCAACTGAACCTACCTGTGATGCTAACTCGCTTGACGCATCCATCTACTACTCTTGCGTGTGATCCACATTTTCGTACGGAGGCTACTGTGCGAGGAGCTCCAGGAGGGTGGCCTGGTCAGTGGTGTACGGGAGGCCGTACAGCTTCGCGAGCAAGACTGGGGAAACTTCCAGGATCCCCGAGTACAAGAAGAATGCAAGGCGGAGCGGCTTCGTTACGGGCGGTTCTACTACCGCTTCCCATCTGGAGAGTCCGTGGCGGACGTGTACGACAGGTTGACGATATTCCAGGATCACCTGGTGCGGGACATGTGCGCGGGCAGGTGGGTGCGGCGCGTACGTTTTGTACGACGGCTACGGTATGTATGGTTGCTTGTCAAGGGGTGTCGGGCGGCGAGATAAGGGGATTTCGACACCCTTGAATAAAGATGCAAGGTATGTATTCTTTTTTTGCAACCGTTACAAGGTGGACCCGTATGTATTCTGTGTAATCGACAGTGAATATGTGTCTTGTGAGGGTGACCATACGTACGACACTTGGTGCTATTTAAGGAGTATGCCAAGGCGGGAAGAAGTGATTTCGGCTGGTTCTGTACCTATATATATATATCCTACGTACTTGGGTTGTCACCGAGGCGGTAGCTTACACCTTACAATGCGGCCCAATCGATCATAGCTTCGCGGTAGCCAGCTGGCCCTCATCACCTACCTGGCGCACCCAACGAGTGAAGACGGTTTGTTCGCTGTTTACCGGCTGGCACACCTGTGTGCACGCAACGGATAATGCATCTTTATCGTGAACGCACCCTGTTGGTTGCGCGAAGCCCCGCCTGAGAGGGATTTCACGCTCCGGCTCATCGTGTACGTACCGCGGCCTGCAAGGCCCAACGAATGCGCCGAATAACTGCGCTTGCTGTTGCGAGACAGATCTATCATGCGTATCGTATCGGCCCTTTCTAGACCTGACACGTTCGTTTACCGCTCGTCGGTCTTGCTTGCTGTAGTACTCCAATACATGCTGCCTTGCTTGGGCTTCCTATCGCATACTTGCCGTAAATACGTGACCTGCCGTAACACTTACCGTACCGTCTCCAGGTTCTCCGAGAACACATGTGTCACGATCGTGTCACACGGCCTGACGCTGCGAGTGTTCGCCATGCGCTGGCTGCACTGGACGGTGCGACAGTTCCTCAAGGTAGGTACGTAGATACTAGATAGGTCGTCGATGCTTAACTAACTAGGATCGATTGCTTCTTGATGACGTGAGCGCGCAATAAAGGGCAATAGCTAGGTAGCTAGCAGGAGTTTCGTTTTTGCGAAACCGCTGCCGGCGCTGCCGCCTGTTGAGGTGGCCGGCGGGCGGGAACACGCGCGACTATATTTGTTGCGTCCGGGAGGGTGCGTGCGTGGTTGCGCGGCCCACCCGTGGACGGACGAGCAGCTGTAAACCGGGAGCATAGCACGCTAGCGAGGAACCAATGGCGTGCTGGGGATGACGTGAGGCGGGCGGCAAACTGTGCACATGGGCGGGGCACGTGCGGCTTGCTAGCTAGACAGGTGGTGTGTTGCTTGTCGCGCGCCCCGCCCCACGAACGGCTCTATGATTGCCGCCAGTCATGAAGCCCCCGTTCACGCATGAACGGGCGGGGCTATGACTGCCGCCAATCATGGACGCACTTCCGCATGAACGGGTCTATGACTGGGCTCATGACTGCGTGGGTCCATGACTGGCCGCATGGCCGGCGGCACCCTCCATGGCTGATCAATTCCCCGACCGAGCCTACGAGCTAGAGTGAAGGCAATCAATTGCAAGCTGCTGCTGGTGCAGCTAGCGCGCGTCACACACGTTACGTAGACGGCAGGCTCATGGAGTGCAGCAGCGAAACGAATGATACGATGGGGACATACAGCAGCGCACCCTTGCACGCAAACATGCCCCAGCAGGAACGGAAAGCGCGATGTGGGGGTCCCCATCCGCCGTACATCACGCACGCATGCAAGAGTGTGGTTTCCGATCGACTTGGCTCGCGCGTTTGTATGTTTGGGTGATGATCGAACGAAGTCGCCCCTGCCTGGTTGGTGTATGTGCGATACGTGAGGTTCCCCAGCCACAATCAAGCGAAGGCGCGTGCATGTTCCTGCTCTATCTGTACGGCCCGCCCCACCCAGGTGTACAATATTCCAAACGCGGAGCCCGTGATGCTGCACAAAGTGCGTTCGTGGTTCGCTCGATAGGGCGAGGAGCGAGATGCTTTTACACGTATCAGCGAGCGGATACATGGATACGTCCGCGGCGGAATACGGACGTCATCATCCGCAGCTCGCTGGCATTTTGTCGACCATCAGATGATGAGGCAGCAGCGAGTATTCAGAATTAACGCGCGTTTTCCTTGCTTTTCCGGCAATGCTTGGACGTCGGTCTCAGCAAGCCGTACGCACGATGTACGGTTGTGCTCGTGTACGTACGTACGTATGTGCCCTGGACGCTGACCCTGGCGTATGAGCCCCGACATACAGTACCGCCGGTACTCGGCGTGGGCGGAGTGCGTGCGCCGTTCACATCATCATACATTGGCAGCGCCGCGCGCGCACGCGCATGCACTACCGTTTCGTTCCCTTGCGTCGCAGCGTGAGGCTGCGAAGCATGCCGTCCTGCTGGGCGATTTGAATGGGCGATTTGAATGGGCCTTCGCCTTCGCCTTACTACCTCCATCCACAACACGCAGGTCGTCTATCCCAGCTACCTGAGCGGCAGCAACGCGAGCTTGCCATTCATGCCCCACCACACCAAGTGCCTGTACAGGCTCACGCCGCGCGCCCTTGTAAGTGGCGGCCGGGCTGGGTGCGTGCAGTAGTGGAGCGAGACTGATATGATGTGAATGCAGAGATGACAGCGGGCTTTCGTGAAGTTTTCATGCGAAGACTACGTTACAAAAGAGTACCTGCACGCAGAGAAATAACGTCTTCGTGATAGGATAGGGCCGGGTGAGGGCGCACTACCGCGGGGTAGGGCCGGGTGAGGGCGCACTGGCGCGAAACGGATCATCTAGGCCTACAGACCAACCGCTTCAAGGCAGCACCCAAACGTAGCTACGAATCCCGAAAATTGCCAACACAGTCGCAAGCAGCGACACAAGAGCCACAATGGCTCGTACGCCGTACGGCAAAGACACTCCGTATTCACAGAAAACCTTAGTTTTCATACGCTTCGCGTAGAAAACTTTCAGTACACTGCAAACTGCGTGATAGGTGATACCTACTTGTCGAACTCATTCGGTTATGTGCGACGATAACGAGAAGATAGACACTGTGTGTAGGGTAGTAGCTAGTGCAGAACAGAGTGCGTGTGTGCTCCGTCCAGCGCTGCTGCCCATGTATGGCTGGCCTAGCTACCTAGCTACTGCTGTCGGCTTCTGATTAATTGATGACCTCGTTCGCTCTATGCCCCGTGCGTGCGTGCAATCAGGAGTTCCTCCGAGGTGCGGACACCTCCATGGCCGTGGCGAATGGCTGTTGGCATTCGGCCACAGTGATCCCGCGGACTGCCGAGGACATCAGCAGCGACTTCGAGCGCCAGTGGGCAGACGTGGATGGCATGGTTTAAACTCGTAGTGTATAAAAACGATTCCATCCACCGTATTTCGCTGTTGCCTAATAAGGCATCGGGTTTCGTTGTGACCGTAACGTTGTAGGTTTCATTAGGGCGGGTTGGGACGAAATGGTTGAGGATTGGATAGGGAGCCCCGCTTTGACCGCCGTCGCTTGCTACAGCAGTCGGGTCGGAGTCCGCCCTGGTAGGTGTAAGTGGCCTTGTACCACGGTTGTAGGGAGAGCCCGAGACGTGCACGGCAAGCGATTCGGGCCGATGGGCCCGGCCAAACACGTTGCGTGGGTCGATGGAGCGGTGGGAGCCTGCTGTGGGGGCGCTGTGAGCATGCGTTTGTTCCCCTGACATCCAATCGTTTGCTTAGTCTCCTAACTGAAAACCAAGTAGATGACGATTTACTTACTATATGTGGCTATAGACTATAGCGAATGGCCAAGGATCACCAAAGCCGTAATCTACTGCACCTGGACCAATACCACCAAAACCGTTCCCCCTTCTGTGAGACCTGCTGACCACCACTGTTTTCAGCAAAACTTCAAACACTTTGTTTTACGTTTCCTGATATGTTCGCTGATTATGCATGCAAATAATTTATGAACATTGTAGATGAATTATTGAATGGCGTACTTGCCATGAATGTCACACGACTCCTAGGCTTTGCTAGCAGCATCGTCTATGTTCAAGTACAGGTGTTACGTAGCCTAATAATCTGGACGACTATACTAAATCAATTCTTCTTGGCTACGAAATCAAGGTCAACAAACGCCTTCACATATCTGGCGTCTTTATGCCCACGTCTTTATACCTTGCTGCTTCCTTTGCGTCATTATAATTAGTTCCCACAACTACATAGCAGGGATACTTGGAGTCTAGACATCAATTGCCGTGAATACCCTCCATGACCTTATTGTACTGTCTTCTCCAGAATATGACGAGGGTGGGATTTGAACCCACGCCCTTACGGACTAGAAGGTTCATCCTGGTGCGGTACCAGGTAGTCCTGAATCTAGCGCCTTAGACCGCTCGGCCACCTCGTCGCCACATGACAGCATTCAGTAGGCGTGCGTACTCCTCCAAGCAACGAACGACAACTACAGCTGATGAGATGTGCAAGGCACTCAAACCCTACCTCTAGGAAACAACGTGGACATGAATCCGTGAATGGATTCTGCACGCAGCAGCTAAACATGCAAAACATAAAGAAACGCATCGGGATGAATGCTGTCATTTGTGGCAAACAAGGAATGATTATAGCAATCTTGAGTATGTTTGTATGCATATCCACCAGGGAATGAATTTTGCAATCCTGTGTATGCATGCCCAACCTACGGCACCTTTAAAAGCAGACCTACCCTTGCTTGCCGTGCAACGGTTTCAATCCGTGTCTTGCCTGCAATTGTTACCCATGTGTACAACGAGGTCTGGTAGGAAGCAGTGCGTGTTTGGGTATGTACAGAGTACATACCAGCATGCATACATACATACCCATGTCCTTGCTGTCGCGGGTCTGTGCAGGTAAGTACACACTATGCGTGTGATGATGTCAACCAAGCAAGTAAGCGAACAGGTAGGCAGCTATATGGTGACAGTTATTCATGGTGCGTGATAGACCGGCCGCAATTATAATGATCAGCGGGTTCCACTGTTACGTCAATGAATAGTAATGATTGATTGTTGAGTTGCCGTGTGCTTCGTTGCAAGCAAGCACCATGTCCGCGTTTAATAGTAGCAGGTGTTTAGCAGATGCAAGAGTGCAGTCATGTCCATTTTATATGTAAAATTCGCAACAGCAACCGCCTTGATCGAGGTCTTGTTTCGCTACTGGGACTCGAACCCAGATCCCGAGAGTGAAAATCTCGTATCCTAACCGCCTAGACTATAGCGAATGGCCAAGGATCACCAAAGCCGTAACCTACTGCACCTGGACCAATCCCACCAAAACCGTTCCCTCTTCTGTGACACCTGCTGACCACCACTGTTTTCAGCAAAACTTCAAACACTTTGTTTTACGTTTCCTGATATCAAATATACATCAGTATATATCAATATACAATATGTACTATATCTATGTATTGTATTATATGTTTATATATATTTTATCAGCATATGTATGATATATATATATAAATACCGAAGAAGAGATGTTCGCTGATTATGCATGCAAATAATTTATGAACATTGTAGATGAATTATTGAATGGCGTACTTGCCATGAATGTCACACGACTCCTAGGCTTTGCTAGCAGCATCGTCTATGTTCAAGTACAGGTGTTACGTAGCCTAATAATCTGGACGACTATACTAAATCAATTCTTCTTGGCTACGAAATCAAGGTCAACAAACGCCTTCACATATCTGACGTCTTTATGCCCACGTCTTTATACCTTGCTGCTTCCTTTGCGTCATTATAATTAGTTCCCACAACTACATAGCAGGGATACTTGGAGTCTAGACATCAATTGCCGTGAATACCCTCCATGACCTTATTGTACTGTACATCATCTCTTCTCCAGAATATGACGAGGGTGGGATTTGAACCCACGCCCTTACGGACGAGAAGGTTCATCCTGGTGCGGTACCAGGTAGTCCTGAATCTAGCGCCTTAGACCGCTCGGCCACCTCGTCGCCACATGACAGCATCCTGTAGGCGTGCGTACTCCTCCAAGCAACGAACGACAACTACAGCTGATGAGATGTGCAAGGCACTCAAACCCTACCTCTAGGAAACAACGTGGACATGAATCCGTGAATGGATTCTGCACGCAGCAGCTAAACATGCAAAACATAAAGAAACGCATCGGGATGAATGCTGTCATTTGTGGCAAACAAGGAATGATTATAGCAATCTTGAGTATGTTTGTATGCATATCCACCAGGGAATGAATTTTGCAATCCTGTGTATGCATGCCCAACCTACGGCACCTTTAAAAGCAGACCTACCCTTGCTTGCCGTGCAACGGTTTCAATCCGTGTCTTGCCTGCAATTGTTACCCATGTGTACAACGAGGTCTGGTAGGAAGCAGTGCGTGTTTGGGTATGTACAGAGTACATACCAGCATGCATACATACATACCCATGTCCTTGCTGTCGCGGGTCTGTGCAGGTAAGTACACACTATGCGTGTGATGATGTCAACCAAGCAAGTAAGCGAACAGGTAGGCAGCTATATGGTGACAGTTATTCATGGTGCGTGATAGACCGGCCGCAATTATAATGATCAGCGGGTTCCACTGTTACGTCAATGAATAGTAATGATTGATTGTTGAGTTGCCGTGTGCTTCGTTGCAAGCAAGCACCATGTCCGCGTTTAATAGTAGCAGCTGTTTAGCAGATGCAAGAGTGCAGTCATGTCCATTTTATATGTAAAATTCGCAACAGCAACCGCCTTGATCGAGGTCTTGTTTCACTACTGGGACTCGAACCCAGATCCCGAGAGTGAAAATCTCGTATCCTAACCGCCTAGACTATAGCGAATGGCCAAGGATCACCAAAGCCGTAACCTACTGCACCTGGACCAATCCCACCAAAACCGTTCCCTCTTCTGTGACACCTGCTGACCACCACTGTTTTCAGCAAAACTTCAAACACTTTGTTTTACGTTTCCTGATATGTTCGCTGATTATGCATGCAAATAATTTATGAACATTGTAGATGAATTATTGAATGGCGTACTTGCCATGAATGTCACACGACTCCTAGGCTTTGCTAGCAGCATCGTCTATGTTCAAGTACAGGTGTTACGTAGCCTAATAATCTGGACGACTATACTAAATCAATTCTTCTTGGCTACGAAATCAAGGTCAACAAACGCCTTCACATATCTGACGTCTTTATGCCCACGTCTTTATACCTTGCTGCTTCCTTTGCGTCATTATAATTAGTTCCCACAACTACATAGCAGGGATACTTGGAGTCTAGACATCAATTGCCGTGAATACCCTCCATGACCTTATTGTACTGTACATCATCTCTTCTCCAGAATATGACGAGGGTGGGATTTGAACCCACGCCCTTACGGACTAGAAGGTTCATCCTGGTGCGGTACCAGGTAGTCCTGAATCTAGCGCCTTAGACCGCTCGGCCACCTCGTCGCCACATGACAGCACTCTGTAGGCGTGCGTACTCCTCCAAGCAACGAACGACAACTACAGCTGATGAGATGTGCAAGGCACTCAAACCCTACCTCTAGGAAACAACGTGGACATGAATCCGTGAATGGATTCTGCACGCAGCAGCTAAACATGCAAAACATAAAGAAACGCATCGGGATGAATGCTGTCATTTGTGGCAAACAAGGAATGATTATAGCAATCTTGAGTATGTTTGTATGCATATCCACCAGGGAATGAATTTTGCAATCCTGTGTATGCATGCCCAACCTACGGCACCTTTAAAAGCAGACCTACCCTTGCTTGCCGTGCAACGGTTTCAATCCGTGTCTTGCCTGCAATTGTTACCCATGTGTACAACGAGGTCTGGTAGGAAGCAGTGCGTGTTTGGGTATGTACAGAGTACATACCAGCATGCATACATACATACCCATGTCCTTGCTGTCGCGGGTCTGTGCAGGTAAGTACACACTATGCGTGTGATGATGTCAACCAAGCAAGTAAGCGAACAGGTAGGCAGCTATATGGTGACAGTTATTCATGGTGCGTGATAGACCGGCCGCAATTATAATGATCAGCGGGTTCCACTGTTACGTCAATGAATAGTAATGATTGATTGTTGAGTTGCCGTGTGCTTCGTTGCAAGCAAGCACCATGTCCGCGTTTAATAGTAGCAGCTGTTTAGCAGATGCAAGAGTGCAGTCATGTCCATTTTATATGTAAAATTCGCAACAGCAACCGCCTTGATCGAGGTCTTGTTTCGCTACTGGGACTCGAACCCAGATCCCGAGAGTGAAAATCTCGTATCCTAACCGCCTAGACTATAGCGAATGGCCAAGGATCACCAAAGCCGTAACCTACTGCACCTGGACCAATCCCACCAAAACCGTTCCCTCTTCTGTGACACCTGCTGACCACCACTGTTTTCAGCAAAACTTCAAACACTTTGTTTTACGTTTCCTGATATCAAATATACATCAGTATATATCAATATACAATATGTACTATATCTATGTATTGTATTATATGTTTATATATATTTTATCAGCATATGTATGATATATATATAAATACCGAAGAAGAGATGTTCGCTGATTATGCATGCAAATAATTTATGAACATTGTAGATGAATTATTGAATGGCGTACTTGCCATGAATGTCACACGACTCCTAGGCTTTGCTAGCAGCATCGTCTATGTTCAAGTACAGGTGTTACGTAGCCTAATAATCTGGACGACTATACTAAATCAATTCTTCTTGGCTACGAAATCAAGGTCAACAAACGCCTTCACATATCTGACGTCTTTATGCCCACGTCTTTATACCTTGCTGCTTCCTTTGCGTCATTATAATTAGTTCCCACAACTACATAGCAGGGATACTTGGAGTCTAGACATCAATTGCCGTGAATACCCTCCATGACCTTATTGTACTGTACATCATCTCTTCTCCAGAATATGACGAGGGTGGGATTTGAACCCACGCCCTTACGGACTAGAAGGTTCATCCTGGTGCGGTACCAGGTAGTCCTGAATCTAGCGCCTTAGACCGCTCGGCCACCTCGTCGCCACATGACAGCACTCTGTAGGCGTGCGTACTCCTCCAAGCAACGAACGACAACTACAGCTGATGAGATGTGCAAGGCACTCAAACCCTACCTCTAGGAAACAACGTGGACATGAATCCGTGAATGGATTCTGCACGCAGCAGCTAAACATGCAAAACATAAAGAAACGCATCGGGATGAATGCTGTCATTTGTGGCAAACAAGGAATGATTATAGCAATCTTGAGTATGTTTGTATGCATATCCACCAGGGAATGAATTTTGCAATCCTGTGTATGCATGCCCAACCTACGGCACCTTTAAAAGCAGACCTACCCTTGCTTGCCGTGCAACGGTTTCAATCCGTGTCTTGCCTGCAATTGTTACCCATGTGTACAACGAGGTCTGGTAGGAAGCAGTGCGTGTTTGGGTATGTACAGAGTACATACCAGCATGCATACATACATACCCATGTCCTTGCTGTCGCGGGTCTGTGCAGGTAAGTACACACTATGCGTGTGATGATGTCAACCAAGCAAGTAAGCGAACAGGTAGGCAGCTATATGGTGACAGTTATTCATGGTGCGTGATAGACCGGCCGCAATTATAATGATCAGCGGGTTCCACTGTTACGTCAATGAATAGTAATGATTGATTGTTGAGTTGCCGTGTGCTTCGTTGCAAGCAAGCACCATGTCCGCGTTTAATAGTAGCAGCTGTTTAGCAGATGCAAGAGTGCAGTCATGTCCATTTTATATGTAAAATTCGCAACAGCAACCGCCTTGATCGAGGTCTTGTTTCGCTACTGGGACTCGAACCCAGGTCCCGAGAGTGAAAATCTCGTATCCTAACCGCCTAGACTATAGCGAATGGCCAAGGATCACCAAAGCCGTAACCTACTGCACCTGGACCAATCCCACCAAAACCGTTCCCTCTTCTGTGACACCTGCTGACCACCACTGTTTTCAGCAAAACTTCAAACACTTTGTTTTACGTTTCCTGATATGTTCGCTGATTATGCATGCAAATAATTTATGAACATTGTAGATGAATTATTGAATGGCGTACTTGCCATGAATGTCACACGACTCCTAGGCTTTGCTAGCAGCATCGTCTATGTTCAAGTACAGGTGTTACGTAGCCTAATAATCTGGACGACTATACTAAATCAATTCTTCTTGGCTACGAAATCAAGGTCAACAAACGCCTTCACATATCTGACGTCTTTATGCCCACGTCTTTATACCTTGCTGCTTCCTTTGCGTCATTATAATTAGTTCCCACAACTACATAGCAGGGATACTTGGAGTCTAGACATCAATTGCCGTGAATACCCTCCATGACCTTATTGTACTGTACATCATCTCTTCTCCAGAATATGACGAGGGTGGGATTTGAACCCACGCCCTTACTGACTAGAAGGTTCATCCTGGTGCGGTACCAGGTAGTCCTGAATCTAGCGCCTTAGACCGCTCGGCCACCTCGTCGCCACATGACAGCACTCTGTAGGCGTGCGTACTCCTCCAAGCAACGAACGACAACTACAGCTGATGAGATGTGCAAGGCACTCAAACCCTACCTCTAGGAAACAACGTGGACATGAATCCGTGAATGGATTCTGCACGCAGCAGCTAAACATGCAAAACATAAAGAAACGCATCGGGATGAATGCTGTCATTTGTGGCAAACAAGGAATGATTATAGCAATCTTGAGTATGTTTGTATGCATATCCACCAGGGAATGAATTTTGCAATCCTGTGTATGCATGCCCAACCTACGGCACCTTTAAAAGCAGACCTACCCTTGCTTGCCGTGCAACGGTTTCAATCCGTGTCTTGCCTGCAATTGTTACCCATGTGTACAACGAGGTCTGGTAGGAAGCAGTGCGTGTTTGGGTATGTACAGAGTACATACCAGCATGCATACATACATACCCATGTCCTTGCTGTCGCGGGTCTGTGCAGGTAAGTACACACTATGCGTGTGATGATGTCAACCAAGCAAGTAAGCGAACAGGTAGGCAGCTATATGGTGACAGTTATTCATGGTGCGTGATAGACCGGCCGCAATTATAATGATCAGCGGGTTCCACTGTTACGTCAATGAATAGTAATGATTGATTGTTGAGTTGCCGTGTGCTTCGTTGCAAGCAAGCACCATGTCCGCGTTTAATAGTAGCAGCTGTTTAGCAGATGCAAGAGTGCAGTCATGTCCATTTTATATGTAAAATTCGCAACAGCAACCGCCTTGATCGAGGTCTTGTTTCGCTACTGGGACTCGAACCCAGATCCCGAGAGTGAAAATCTCGTATCCTAACCGCCTAGACTATAGCGAATGGCCAAGGATCACCAAAGCCGTAACCTACTGCACCTGGACCAATCCCACCAAAACCGTTCCCTCTTCTGTGACACCTGCTGACCACCACTGTTTTCAGCAAAACTTCAAACACTTTGTTTTACGTTTCCTGATATCAAATATACATCAGTATATATCAATATACAATATGTACTATATCTATGTATTGTATTATATGTTTATATATATTTTATCAGCATATGTATGATATATATATAAATACCGAAGAAGAGATGTTCGCTGATTATGCATGCAAATAATTTATGAACATTGTAGATGAATTATTGAATGGCGTACTTGCCATGAATGTCACACGACTCCTAGGCTTTGCTAGCAGCATCGTCTATGTTCAAGTACAGGTGTTACGTAGCCTAATAATCTGGACGACTATACTAAATCAATTCTTCTTGGCTACGAAATCAAGGTCAACAAACGCCTTCACATATCTGACGTCTTTATGCCCACGTCTTTATACCTTGCTGCTTCCTTTGCGTCATTATAATTAGTTCCCACAACTACATAGCAGGGATACTTGGAGTCTAGACATCAACTGCCGTGAATACCCTCCATGACCTTATTGTACTGTACATCATCTCTTCTCCAGAATATGACGAGGGTGGGATTTGAACCCACGCCCTTACGGACTAGAAGGTTCATCCTGGTGCGGTACCAGGTAGTCCTGAATCTAGCGCCTTAGACCGCTCGGCCACCTCGTCGCCACATGACAGCACTCTGTAGGCGTGCGTACTCCTCCAAGCAACGAACGACAACTACAGCTGATGAGATGTGCAAGGCACTCAAACCCTACCTCTAGGAAACAACGTGGACATGAATCCGTGAATGGATTCTGCACGCAGCAGCTAAACATGCAAAACATAAAGAAACGCATCGGGATGAATGCTGTCATTTGTGGCAAACAAGGAATGATTATAGCAATCTTGAGTATGTTTGTATGCATATCCACCAGGGAATGAATTTTGCAATCCTGTGTATGCATGCCCAACCTACGGCACCTTTAAAAGCAGACCTACCCTTGCTTGCCGTGCAACGGTTTCAATCCGTGTCTTGCCTGCAATTGTTACCCATGTGTACAACGAGGTCTGGTAGGAAGCAGTGCGTGTTTGGGTATGTACAGAGTACATACCAGCATGCATACATACATACCCATGTCCTTGCTGTCGCGGGTCTGTGCAGGTAAGTACACACTATGCGTGTGATGATGTCAACCAAGCAAGTAAGCGAACAGGTAGGCAGCTATATGGTGACAGTTATTCATGGTGCGTGATAGACCGGCCGCAATTATAATGATCAGCGGGTTCCACTGTTACGTCAATGAATAGTAATGATTGATTGTTGAGTTGCCGTGTGCTTCGTTGCAAGCAAGCACCATGTCCGCGTTTAATAGTAGCAGCTGTTTAGCAGATGCAAGAGTGCAGTCATGTCCATTTTATATGTAAAATTCGCAACAGCAACCGCCTTGATCGAGGTCTTGTTTCGCTACTGGACTCGAACCCAGGTCCCGAGAGTGAAAATCTCGTATCCTAACCGCCTAGACTATAGCGAATGGCCAAGGATCACCAAAGCCGTAACCTACTGCACCTGGACCAATCCCACCAAAACCGTTCCCTCTTCTGTGACACCTGCTGACCACCACTGTTTTCAGCAAAACTTCAAACACTTTGTTTTACGTTTCCTGATATGTTCGCTGATTATGCATGCAAATAATTTATGAACATTGTAGATGAATTATTGAATGGCGTACTTGCCATGAATGTCACACGACTCCTAGGCTTTGCTAGCAGCATCGTCTATGTTCAAGTACAGGTGTTACGTAGCCTAATAATCTGGACGACTATACTAAATCAATTCTTCTTGGCTACGAAATCAAGGTCAACAAACGCCTTCACATATCTGACGTCTTTATGCCCACGTCTTTATACCTTGCTGCTTCCTTTGCGTCATTATAATTAGTTCCCACAACTACATAGCAGGGATACTTGGAGTCTAGACATCAATTGCCGTGAATACCCTCCATGACCTTATTGTACTGTACATCATCTCTTCTCCAGAATATGACGAGGGTGGGATTTGAACCCACGCCCTTACGGACTAGAAGGTTCATCCTGGTGCGGTACCAGGTAGTCCTGAATCTAGCGCCTTAGACCGCTCGGCCACCTCGTCGCCACATGACAGCACTCTGTAGGCGTGCGTACTCCTCCAAGCAACGAACGACAACTACAGCTGATGAGATGTGCAAGGCACTCAAACCCTACCTCTAGGAAACAACGTGGACATGAATCCGTGAATGGATTCTGCACGCAGCAGCTAAACATGCAAAACATAAAGAAACGCATCGGGATGAATGCTGTCATTTGTGGCAAACAAGGAATGATTATAGCAATCTTGAGTATGTTTGTATGCATATCCACCAGGGAATGAATTTTGCAATCCTGTGTATGCATGCCCAACCTACGGCACCTTTAAAAGCAGACCTACCCTTGCTTGCCGTGCAACGGTTTCAATCCGTGTCTTGCCTGCAATTGTTACCCATGTGTACAACGAGGTCTGGTAGGAAGCAGTGCGTGTTTGGGTATGTACAGAGTACATACCAGCATGCATACATACATACCCATGTCCTTGCTGTCGCGGGTCTGTGCAGGTAAGTACACACTATGCGTGTGATGATGTCAACCAAGCAAGTAAGCGAACAGGTAGGCAGCTATATGGTGACAGTTATTCATGGTGCGTGATAGACCGGCCGCAATTATAATGATCAGCGGGTTCCACTGTTACGTCAATGAATAGTAATGATTGATTGTTGAGATGCCGTGTGCTTCGTTGCAAGCAAGCACCATGTCCGCGTTTAATAGTAGCAGATGTTTAGCAGATGCAAGAGTGCAGTCATGTCCATTTTATATGTAAAATTCGCAACAGCAACCGCCTTGATCGAGGTCTTGTTTCGCTACTGGGACTCGAACCCAGATCCCGAGAGTGAAAATCTCGTATCCTAACCGCCTAGACTATAGCGAATGGCCAAGGATCACCAAAGCCGTAACCTACTGCACCTGGACCAATCCCACCAAAACCGTTCCCTCTTCTGTGACACCTGCTGACCACCACTGTTTTTGGGCGGGGCCCCAGCGCGAAGCGCGTTCGGGGGGCCCCGCCCCTAGGATTGCTCCTGTCCGTGTGTCCGGTAACGGCAAAACGTTCATTATCCGCTAAACTAATTCGCTATGTTTGTCATATTAATTGTCCTCTATTGCAAGGTAACTTTGGTTTGGCTGAAAAAAATTCTTTGCGCACAAACGGTCAAAGTAAAGCTCCGCGGCCTCCATGGACCCGAGTCAACATCCACCCAACGCCTCTCGCGCTCATGTTTGTTGCAATAGGTGCCGCGTGATGAATACTTGGATTAGGAATGGGCGGCGCGTGCTAAATTGAACTTCCATAGTGTTCTGATGTTTGAACATCAAGATGCCACCAACACCAAGATTTGCCTTTCTGTTTTGCCAGATGAATACAATTCAACATTATGTATTGAATCAAAGTTTCAAGATGCAAAGGGATAGCATACCGAGTACCAACGAGTTCTCCAGTTCCGATGGCCCGAAGTCCGGCTCTCACCGCGAATTTTTTGCACCCTGCTTTTGCTTTTAGCAAACTTTAGAGGTTCACGTCTGCTGCACGCGTGCAGCAGAAGGGTTGCAAGCTTGCCGACGGACCAAACAACGACAGTTTCACCATGCAGTTTCACGGCCAGAATGCTTCAAGCTTGATTTTTGATATCTGCTTGACAGACGGATGTGGTAGTGCAGAGGCGTCTAGCGTTACGATAATAATGCAGATGCGGTAACCGCCGTTGGCGGCGCGTACTGCAGGTTGGTTTCGGGGCTACCCTACCTGCTTGATCTTGCTCAATCTATGCACGCCGATCCACCTCCAACATCAACGACACCCTCAATGGCACCCTTTCACTCTCTCACACTCTTGCGTGGTAACAGAGTTTCCGTTGTAAAGCAAGCGGCCTGTACGGATTGTAGGGGCCCCGCCCTTTTCCGGCTTCGAGGAAGCCGACCCCTACTTGTCAGCAAAACTTCAAACACTTTGTTTTACGTTTCCTGATATCAAATATACATCAGTATATATCAATATACAATATGTACTATATCTATGTATTGTATTATATGTTTATATATATTTTATCAGCATATGTATGATATATATATAAATACCGAAGAAGAGATGTTCGCTGATTATGCATGCAAATAATTTATGAACATTGTAGATGAATTATTGAATGGCGTACTTGCCATGAATGTCACACGACTCCTAGGCTTTGCTAGCAGCATCGTCTATGTTCAAGTACAGGTGTTACGTAGCCTAATAATCTGGACGACTATACTAAATCAATTCTTCTTGGCTACGAAATCAAGGTCAACAAACGCCTTCACATATCTGACGTCTTTATGCCCACGTCTTTATACCTTGCTGCTTCCTTTGCGTCATTATAATTAGTTCCCACAACTACATAGCAGGGATACTTGGAGTCTAGACATCAATTGCCGTGAATACCCTCCATGACCTTATTGTACTGTACATCATCTCTTCTCCAGAATATGACGAGGGTGGGATTTGAACCCACGCCCTTACGGACTAGAAGGTTCATCCTGGTGCGGTACCAGGTAGTCCTGAATCTAGCGCCTTAGACCGCTCGGCCACCTCGTCGCCACATGACAGCACTCTGTAGGCGTGCGTACTCCTCCAAGCAACGAACGACAACTACAGCTGATGAGATGTGCAAGGCACTCAAACCCTACCTCTAGGAAACAACGTGGACATGAATCCGTGAATGGATTCTGCACGCAGCAGCTAAACATGCAAAACATAAAGAAACGCATCGGGATGAATGCTGTCATTTGTGGCAAACAAGGAATGATTATAGCAATCTTGAGTATGTTTGTATGCATATCCACCAGGGAATGAATTTTGCAATCCTGTGTATGCATGCCCAACCTACGGCACCTTTAAAAGCAGACCTACCCTTGCTTGCCGTGCAACGGTTTCAATCCGTGTCTTGCCTGCAATTGTTACCCATGTGTACAACGAGGTCTGGTAGGAAGCAGTGCGTGTTTGGGTATGTACAGAGTACATACCAGCATGCATACATACATACCCATGTCCTTGCTGTCGCGGGTCTGTGCAGGTAAGTACACACTATGCGTGTGATGATGTCAACCAAGCAAGTAAGCGAACAGGTAGGCAGCTATATGGTGACAGTTATTCATGGTGCGTGATAGACCGGCCGCAATTATAATGATCAGCGGGTTCCACTGTTACGTCAATGAATAGTAATGATTGATTGTTGAGTTGCCGTGTGCTTCGTTGCAAGCAAGCACCATGTCCGCGTTTAATAGTAGCAGCTGTTTAGCAGATGCAAGAGTGCAGTCATGTCCATTTTATATGTAAAATTCGCAACAGCAACCGCCTTGATCGAGGTCTTGTTTCGCTACTGGGACTCGAACCCAGGTCCCGAGAGTGAAAATCTCGTATCCTAACCGCCTAGACTATAGCGAATGGCCAAGGATCACCAAAGCCGTAACCTACTGCACCTGGACCAATCCCACCAAAACCGTTCCCTCTTCTGTGACACCTGCTGACCACCACTGTTTTCAGCAAAACTTCAAACACTTTGTTTTACGTTTCCTGATATGTTCGCTGATTATGCATGCAAATAATTTATGAACATTGTAGATGAATTATTGAATGGCGTACTTGCCATGAATGTCACACGACTCCTAGGCTTTGCTAGCAGCATCGTCTATGTTCAAGTACAGGTGTTACGTAGCCTAATAATCTGGACGACTATACTAAATCAATTCTTCTTGGCTACGAAATCAAGGTCAACAAACGCCTTCACATATCTGACGTCTTTATGCCCACGTCTTTATACCTTGCTGCTTCCTTTGCGTCATTATAATTAGTTCCCACAACTACATAGCAGGGATACTTGGAGTCTAGACATCAATTGCCGTGAATACCCTCCATGACCTTATTGTACTGTACATCATCTCTTCTCCAGAATATGACGAGGGTGGGATTTGAACCCACGCCCTTACGGACTAGAAGGTTCATCCTGGTGCGGTACCAGGTAGTCCTGAATCTAGCGCCTTAGACCGCTCGGCCACCTCGTCGCCACATGACAGCACTCTGTAGGCGTGCGTACTCCTCCAAGCAACGAACGACAACTACAGCTGATGAGATGTGCAAGGCACTCAAACCCTACCTCTAGGAAACAACGTGGACATGAATCCGTGAATGGATTCTGCACGCAGCAGCTAAACATGCAAAACATAAAGAAACGCATCGGGATGAATGCTGTCATTTGTGGCAAACAAGGAATGATTATAGCAATCTTGAGTATGTTTGTATGCATATCCACCAGGGAATGAATTTTGCAATCCTGTGTATGCATGCCCAACCTACGGCACCTTTAAAAGCAGACCTACCCTTGCTTGCCGTGCAACGGTTTCAATCCGTGTCTTGCCTGCAATTGTTACCCATGTGTACAACGAGGTCTGGTAGGAAGCAGTGCGTGTTTGGGTATGTACAGAGTACATACCAGCATGCATACATACATACCCATGTCCTTGCTGTCGCGGGTCTGTGCAGGTAAGTACACACTATGCGTGTGATGATGTCAACCAAGCAAGTAAGCGAACAGGTAGGCAGCTATATGGTGACAGTTATTCATGGTGCGTGATAGACCGGCCGCAATTATAATGATCAGCGGGTTCCACTGTTACGTCAATGAATAGTAATGATTGATTGTTGAGATGCCGTGTGCTTCGTTGCAAGCAAGCACCATGTCCGCGTTTAATAGTAGCAGATGTTTAGCAGATGCAAGAGTGCAGTCATGTCCATTTTATATGTAAAATTCGCAACAGCAACCGCCTTGATCGAGGTCTTGTTTCGCTACTGGGACTCGAACCCAGATCCCGAGAGTGAAAATCTCGTATCCTAACCGCCTAGACTATAGCGAATGGCCAAGGATCACCAAAGCCGTAACCTACTGCACCTGGACCAATCCCACCAAAACCGTTCCCTCTTCTGTGACACCTGCTGACCACCACTGTTTTTGGGCGGGGCCCCAGCGCGAAGCGCGTTCGGGGGGCCCCGCCCCCTAGGATTGCTCCTGTCCGTGTGTCCGGTAACGGCAAAACGTTCATTATCCGCTAAACTAATTCGCTATGTTTGTCATATTAATTGTCCTCTATTGCAAGGTAACTTTGGTTTGGCTGAAAAAAATTCTTTGCGCACAAACGGTCAAAGTAAAGCTCCGCGGCCTCCATGGACCCGAGTCAACATCCACCCAACGCCTCTCGCGCTCATGTTTGTTGCAATAGGTGCCGCGTGATGAATACTTGGATTAGGAATGGGCGGCGCGTGCTAAATTGAACTTCCATAGTGTTCTGATGTTTGAACATCAAGATGCCACCAACACCAAGATTTGCCTTTCTGTTTTGCCAGATGAATACAATTCAACATTATGTATTGAATCAAAGTTTCAAGATGCAAAGGGATAGCATACCGAGTACCAACGAGTTCTCCAGTTCCGATGGCCCGAAGTCCGGCTCTCACCGCGAATTTTTTGCACCCTGCTTTTGCTTTTAGCAAACTTTAGAGGTTCACGTCTGCTGCACGCGTGCAGCAGAAGGGTTGCAAGCTTGCCGACGGACCAAACAACGACAGTTTCACCATGCAGTTTCACGGCCAGAATGCTTCAAGCTTGATTTTTGATATCTGCTTGACAGACGGATGTGGTAGTGCAGAGGCGTCTAGCGTTACGATAATAATGCAGATGCGGTAACCGCCGTTGGCGGCGCGTACTGCAGGTTGGTTTCGGGGCTACCCTACCTGCTTGATCTTGCTCAATCTATGCACGCCGATCCACCTCCAACATCAACGACACCCTCAATGGCACCCTTTCACTCTCTCACACTCTTGCGTGGTAACAGAGTTTCCGTTGTAAAGCAAGCGGCCTGTACGGATTGTAGGGGGCCCCGCCCTTTTCCGGCTTCGAGGAAGCCGACCCCTACTTGTCAGCAAAACTTCAAACACTTTGTTTTACGTTTCCTGATATCAAATATACATCAGTATATATCAATATACAATATGTACTATATCTATGTATTGTATTATATGTTTATATATATTTTATCAGCATATGTATGATATATATATAAATACCGAAGAAGAGATGTTCGCTGATTATGCATGCAAATAATTTATGAACATTGTAGATGAATTATTGAATGGCGTACTTGCCATGAATGTCACACGACTCCTAGGCTTTGCTAGCAGCATCGTCTATGTTCAAGTACAGGTGTTACGTAGCCTAATAATCTGGACGACTATACTAAATCAATTCTTCTTGGCTACGAAATCAAGGTCAACAAACGCCTTCACATATCTGACGTCTTTATGCCCACGTCTTTATACCTTGCTGCTTCCTTTGCGTCATTATAATTAGTTCCCACAACTACATAGCAGGGATACTTGGAGTCTAGACATCAATTGCCGTGAATACCCTCCATGACCTTATTGTACTGTACATCATCTCTTCTCCAGAATATGACGAGGGTGGGATTTGAACCCACGCCCTTACGGACTAGAAGGTTCATCCTGGTGCGGTACCAGGTAGTCCTGAATCTAGCGCCTTAGACCGCTCGGCCACCTCGTCGCCACATGACAGCACTCTGTAGGCGTGCGTACTCCTCCAAGCAACGAACGACAACTACAGCTGATGAGATGTGCAAGGCACTCAAACCCTACCTCTAGGAAACAACGTGGACATGAATCCGTGAATGGATTCTGCACGCAGCAGCTAAACATGCAAAACATAAAGAAACGCATCGGGATGAATGCTGTCATTTGTGGCAAACAAGGAATGATTATAGCAATCTTGAGTATGTTTGTATGCATATCCACCAGGGAATGAATTTTGCAATCCTGTGTATGCATGCCCAACCTACGGCACCTTTAAAAGCAGACCTACCCTTGCTTGCCGTGCAACGGTTTCAATCCGTGTCTTGCCTGCAATTGTTACCCATGTGTACAACGAGGTCTGGTAGGAAGCAGTGCGTGTTTGGGTATGTACAGAGTACATACCAGCATGCATACATACATACCCATGTCCTTGCTGTCGCGGGTCTGTGCAGGTAAGTACACACTATGCGTGTGATGATGTCAACCAAGCAAGTAAGCGAACAGGTAGGCAGCTATATGGTGACAGTTATTCATGGTGCGTGATAGACCGGCCGCAATTATAATGATCAGCGGGTTCCACTGTTACGTCAATGAATAGTAATGATTGATTGTTGAGTTGCCGTGTGCTTCGTTGCAAGCAAGCACCATGTCCGCGTTTAATAGTAGCAGCTGTTTAGCAGATGCAAGAGTGCAGTCATGTCCATTTTATATGTAAAATTCGCAACAGCAACCGCCTTGATCGAGGTCTTGTTTCGCTACTGGGACTCGAACCCAGGTCCCGAGAGTGAAAATCTCGTATCCTAACCGCCTAGACTATAGCGAATGGCCAAGGATCACCAAAGCCGTAACCTACTGCACCTGGACCAATCCCACCAAAACCGTTCCCTCTTCTGTGACACCTGCTGACCACCACTGTTTTCAGCAAAACTTCAAACACTTTGTTTTACGTTTCCTGATATGTTCGCTGATTATGCATGCAAATAATTTATGAACATTGTAGATGAATTATTGAATGGCGTACTTGCCATGAATGTCACACGACTCCTAGGCTTTGCTAGCAGCATCGTCTATGTTCAAGTACAGGTGTTACGTAGCCTAATAATCTGGACGACTATACTAAATCAATTCTTCTTGGCTACGAAATCAAGGTCAACAAACGCCTTCACATATCTGACGTCTTTATGCCCACGTCTTTATACCTTGCTGCTTCCTTTGCGTCATTATAATTAGTTCCCACAACTACATAGCAGGGATACTTGGAGTCTAGACATCAACTGCCGTGAATACCCTCCATGACCTTATTGTACTGTACATCATCTCTTCTCCAGAATATGACGAGGGTGGGATTTGAACCCACGCCCTTACGGACTAGAAGGTTCATCCTGGTGCGGTACCAGGTAGTCCTGAATCTAGCGCCTTAGACCGCTCGGCCACCTCGTCGCCACATGACAGCACTCAGTAGGCGTGCGTACTCCTCCAAGCAACGAACGACAACTACAGCTGATGAGATGTGCAAGGCACTCAAACCCTACCTCTAGGAAACAACGTGGACATGAATCCGTGAATGGATTCTGCACGCAGCAGCTAAACATGCAAAACATAAAGAAACGCATCGGGATGAATGCTGTCATTTGTGGCAAACAAGGAATGATTATAGCAATCTTGAGTATGTTTGTATGCATATCCACCAGGGAATGAATTTTGCAATCCTGTGTATGCATGCCCAACCTACGGCACCTTTAAAAGCAGACCTACCCTTGCTTGCCGTGCAACGGTTTCAATCCGTGTCTTGCCTGCAATTGTTACCCATGTGTACAACGAGGTCTGGTAGGAAGCAGTGCGTGTTTGGGTATGTACAGAGTACATACCAGCATGCATACATACATACCCATGTCCTTGCTGTCGCGGGTCTGTGCAGGTAAGTACACACTATGCGTGTGATGATGTCAACCAAGCAAGTAAGCGAACAGGTAGGCAGCTATATGGTGACAGTTATTCATGGTGCGTGATAGACCGGCCGCAATTATAATGATCAGCGGGTTCCACTGTTACGTCAATGAATAGTAATGATTGATTGTTGAGTTGCCGTGTGCTTCGTTGCAAGCAAGCACCATGTCCGCGTTTAATAGTAGCAGATGTTTAGCAGATGCAAGAGTGCAGTCATGTCCATTTTATATGTAAAATTCGCAACAGCAACCGCCTTGATCGAGGTCTTGTTTCGCTACTGGGACTCGAACCCAGGTCCCGAGAGTGAAAATCTCGTATCCTAACCGCCTAGACTATAGCGAATGGCCAAGGATCACCAAAGCCGTAACCTACTGCACCTGGACCAATCCCACCAAAACCGTTCCCTCTTCTGTGACACCTGCTGACCACCACTGTTTTTGGGCGGGGCCCCAGCGCGAAGCGCGTTCGGGGGGCCCGCCCCCTAGGATTGCTCCTGTCCGTGTGTCCGGTAACGGCAAAACGTTCATTATCCGCTAAACTAATTCGCTATGTTTGTCATATTAATTGTCCTCTATTGCAAGGTAACTTTGGTTTGGCTGAAAAAAATTCTTTGCGCACAAACGGTCAAAGTAAAGCTCCGCGGCCTCCATGGACCCGAGTCAACATCCACCCAACGCCTCTCGCGCTCATGTTTGTTGCAACAGGTGCCGCGTGATGAATACTTGGATTAGGAATGGGCGGCGCGTGCTAAATTGAACTTCCATAGTGTTCTGATGTTTGAACATCAAGATGCCACCAACACCAAGATTTGCCTTTCTGTTTTGCCAGATGAATACAATTCAACATTATGTATTGAATCAAAGTTTCAAGATGCAAAGGGATAGCATACCGAGTACCAACGAGTTCTCCAGTTCCGATGGCCCGAAGTCCGGCTCTCACCGCGAATTTTTTGCACCCTGCTTTTGCTTTTAGCAAACTTTAGAGGTTCACGTCTGCTGCACGCGTGCAGCAGAAGGGTTGCAAGCTTGCCGACGGACCAAACAACGACAGTTTCACCATGCAGTTTCACGGCCAGAATGCTTCAAGCTTGATTTTTGATATCTGCTTGACAGACGGATGTGGTAGTGCAGAGGCGTCTAGCGTTACGATAATAATGCAGATGCGGTAACCGCCGTTGGCGGCGCGTACTGCAGGTTGGTTTCGGGGCTACCCTACCTGCTTGATCTTGCTCAATCTATGCACGCCGATCCACCTCCAACATCAACGACACCCTCAATGGCACCCTTTCACTCTCTCACACTCTTGCGTGGTAACAGAGTTTCCGTTGTAAAGCAAGCGGCCTGTACGGATTGTAGGGGGCCCCGCCCTTTTCCGGCTTCGAGGAAGCCGACCCCTACTTGTCAGCAAAACTTCAAACACTTTGTTTTACGTTTCCTGATATCAAATATACATCAGTATATATCAATATACAATATGTACTATATCTATGTATTGTATTATATGTTTATATATATTTTATCAGCATATGTATGATATATATATAAATACCGAAGAAGAGATGTTCGCTGATTATGCATGCAAATAATTTATGAACATTGTAGATGAATTATTGAATGGCGTACTTGCCATGAATGTCACACGACTCCTAGGCTTTGCTAGCAGCATCGTCTATGTTCAAGTACAGGTGTTACGTAGCCTAATAATCTGGACGACTATACTAAATCAATTCTTCTTGGCTACGAAATCAAGGTCAACAAACGCCTTCACATATCTGACGTCTTTATGCCCACGTCTTTATACCTTGCTGCTTCCTTTGCGTCATTATAATTAGTTCCCACAACTACATAGCAGGGATACTTGGAGTCTAGACATCAATTGCCGTGAATACCCTCCATGACCTTATTGTACTGTACATCATCTCTTCTCCAGAATATGACGAGGGTGGGATTTGAACCCACGCCCTTACGAACTACAAGGTTCATCCTGGTGCGGTACCAGGTAGTCCTGAATCTAGCGCCTTAGACCGCTCGGCCACCTCGTCGCCACATGACAGCACTCTGTAGGCGTGCGTACTCCTCCAAGCAACGAACGACAACTACAGCTGATGAGATGTGCAAGGCACTCAAACCCTACCTCTAGGAAACAACGTGGACATGAATCCGTGAATGGATTCTGCACGCAGCAGCTAAACATGCAAAACATAAAGAAACGCATCGGGATGAATGCTGTCATTTGTGGCAAACAAGGAATGATTATAGCAATCTTGAGTATGTTTGTATGCATATCCACCAGGGAATGAATTTTGCAATCCTGTGTATGCATGCCCAACCTACGGCACCTTTAAAAGCAGACCTACCCTTGCTTGCCGTGCAACGGTTTCAATCCGTGTCTTGCCTGCAATTGTTACCCATGTGTACAACGAGGTCTGGTAGGAAGCAGTGCGTGTTTGGGTATGTACAGAGTACATACCAGCATGCATACATACATACCCATGTCCTTGCTGTCGCGGGTCTGTGCAGGTAAGTACACACTATGCGTGTGATGATGTCAACCAAGCAAGTAAGCGAACAGGTAGGCAGCTATATGGTGACAGTTATTCATGGTGCGTGATAGACCGGCCGCAATTATAATGATCAGCGGGTTCCACTGTTACGTCAATGAATAGTAATGATTGATTGTTGAGTTGCCGTGTGCTTCGTTGCAAGCAAGCACCATGTCCGCGTTTAATAGTAGCAGCTGTTTAGCAGATGCAAGAGTGCAGTCATGTCCATTTTATATGTAAAATTCGCAACAGCAACCGCCTTGATCGAGGTCTTGTTTCGCTACTGGGACTCGAACCCAGATCCCGAGAGTGAAAATCTCGTATCCTAACCGCCTAGACTATAGCGAATGGCCAAGGATCACCAAAGCCGTAACCTACTGCACCTGGACCAATCCCACCAAAACCGTTCCCTCTTCTGTGACACCTGCTGACCACCACTGTTTTCAGCAAAACTTCAAACACTTTGTTTTACGTTTCCTGATATGTTCGCTGATTATGCATGCAAATAATTTATGAACATTGTAGATGAATTATTGAATGGCGTACTTGCCATGAATGTCACACGACTCCTAGGCTTTGCTAGCAGCATCGTCTATGTTCAAGTACAGGTGTTACGTAGCCTAATAATCTGGACGACTATACTAAATCAATTCTTCTTGGCTACGAAATCAAGGTCAACAAACGCCTTCACATATCTGACGTCTTTATGCCCACGTCTTTATACCTTGCTGCTTCCTTTGCGTCATTATAATTAGTTCCCACAACTACATAGCAGGGATACTTGGAGTCTAGACATCAATTGCCGTGAATACCCTCCATGACATTATTGTACTGTACATCATCTCTTCTCCAGAATATGACGAGGGTGGGATTTGAACCCACGCCCTTACGGACTAGAAGGTTCATCCTGGTGCGGTACCAGGTAGTCCTGAATCTAGCGCCTTAGACCGCTCGGCCACCTCGTCGCCACATGACAGCACTCTGTAGGCGTGCGTACTCCTCCAAGCAACGAACGACAACTACAGCTGATGAGATGTGCAAGGCACTCAAACCCTACCTCTAGGAAACAACGTGGACATGAATCCGTGAATGGATTCTGCACGCAGCAGCTAAACATGCAAAACATTAGATTTTAGGTTAATCCGAAAATATGGTTTGCAGACGAGTTAACAGCCGTGCTTTGGTACGGGTACGGCAGAGGCCGTACTGTGACCACCGCTTGCGAGCCGCGCTGGGTTGAGCGGTAAAGTTTAGACGTCGCGCCTTGCACTTCACGTGAGGAGCCTTGGCGCTACAAATTAGCGAGATTAACGTACTCTGACCTCTAGAGCAGTGTGGACAGACAGACGTGCTCGCGTTATTCGGAGGCCTTTGTTTTCCCGCCCGCCCTCCCCTCGTCTTAATGTCGTTCTTTCCGCCGTTCGTAGGCGATTTGGTCAATAGTTCGTTTCCCAGGTTCGGGGGGTGTATGCGCTTAGGACATCGCCGGTGCGGCGGCCTACGCGCGTGTGCAGGTGCTCGCCTTGTGTTAGTGTGGTGCGGGACAGCGCCCGTGGCGAGCCCGGGCGAGTGCCCGGCAGTTTTTCCCCCCTTTCCTTATTTGCACTTCCCTTCCTGGGAAACTGTGACGTGGGTTTTTCAGTTATTTCGGTAATGGTGTGAATTGGTTTGCGTCTGATTGCATGGCGAACTCGACTCAAAATAAAGAAACGCATCGGGATGAATGCTGTCATTTGTGGCAAACAAGGAATGATTATAGCAATCTTGAGTATGTTTGTATGCATATCCACCAGGGAATGAATTTTGCAATCCTGTGTATGCATGCCCAACCTACGGCACCTTTAAAAGCAGACCTACCCTTGCTTGCCGTGCAACGGTTTCAATCCGTGTCTTGCCTGCAATTGTTACCCATGTGTACAACGAGGTCTGGTAGGAAGCAGTGCGTGTTTGGGTATGTACAGAGTACATACCAGCATGCATACATACATACCCATGTCCTTGCTGTCGCGGGTCTGTGCAGGTAAGTACACACACACACACACACACACACACACACACACACACACACACACACACACACACACACACACACACACACACACACACACACACACACACACACACACACACACACACACACACACACACACACACACACACACACTATGCGTGTGATGATGTCAACCAAGCAAGTAAGCGAACAGGTAGGCAGCTATATGGTGACAGTTATTCATGGTGCGTGATAGACCGGCCGCAATTATAATGATCAGCGGGTTCCACTGTTACGTCAATGAATAGTAATGATTGATTGTTGAGTTGCCGTGTGCTTCGTTGCAAGCAAGCACCATGTCCGCGTTTAATAGTAGCAGCTGTTTAGCAGATGCAAGAGTGCAGTCATGTCCATTTTATATGTAAAATTCGCAACAGCAACCGCCTTGATCGAGGTCTTGTTTCGCTACTGGGACTCGAACCCAGGTCCCGAGAGTGAAAATCTCGTATCCTAACCGCCTAGACTATAGCGAATGGCCAAGGATCACCAAAGCCGTAACCTACTGCACCTGGACCAATCCCACCAAAACCGTTCCCTCTTCTGTGACACCTGCTGACCACCACTGTTTTCAGCAAAACTTCAAACACTTTGTTTTACGTTTCCTGATATGTTCGCTGATTATGCATGCAAATAATTTATGAACATTGTAGATGAATTATTGAATGGCGTACTTGCCATGAATGTCACACGACTCCTAGGCTTTGCTAGCAGCATCGTCTATGTTCAAGTACAGGTGTTACGTAGCCTAATAATCTGGACGACTATACTAAATCAATTCTTCTTGGCTACGAAATCAAGGTCAACAAACGCCTTCACATATCTGACGTCTTTATGCCCACGTCTTTATACCTTGCTGCTTCCTTTGCGTCATTATAATTAGTTCCCACAACTACATAGCAGGGATACTTGGAGTCTAGACATCAATTGCCGTGAATACCCTCCATGACCTTATTGTACTGTACATCATCTCTTCTCCAGAATATGACGAGGGTGGGATTTGAACCCACGCCCTTACGGACTAGAAGGTTCATCCTGGTGCGGTACCAGGTAGTCCTGAATCTAGCGCCTTAGACCGCTCGGCCACCTCGTCGCCACATGACAGCACTCTGTAGGCGTGCGTACTCCTCCAAGCAACGAACGACAACTACAGCTGATGAGATGTGCAAGGCACTCAAACCCTACCTCTAGGAAACAACGTGGACATGAATCCGTGAATGGATTCTGCACGCAGCAGCTAAACATGCAAAACATAAAGAAACGCATCGGGATGAATGCTGTCATTTGTGGCAAACAAGGAATGATTATAGCAATCTTGAGTATGTTTGTATGCATATCCACCAGGGAATGAATTTTGCAATCCTGTGTATGCATGCCCAACCTACGGCACCTTTAAAAGCAGACCTACCCTTGCTTGCCGTGCAACGGTTTCAATCCGTGTCTTGCCTGCAATTGTTACCCATGTGTACAACGAGGTCTGGTAGGAAGCAGTGCGTGTTTGGGTATGTACAGAGTACATACCAGCATGCATACATACATACCCATGTCCTTGCTGTCGCGGGTCTGTGCAGGTAAGTACACACTATGCGTGTGATGATGTCAACCAAGCAAGTAAGCGAACAGGTAGGCAGCTATATGGTGACAGTTATTCATGGTGCGTGATAGACCGGCCGCAATTATAATGATCAGCGGGTTCCACTGTTACGTCAATGAATAGTAATGATTGATTGTTGAGTTGCCGTGTGCTTCGTTGCAAGCAAGCACCATGTCCGCGTTTAATAGTAGCAGCTGTTTAGCAGATGCAAGAGTGCAGTCATGTCCATTTTATATGTAAAATTCGCAACAGCAACCGCCTTGATCGAGGTCTTGTTTCGCTACTGGGACTCGAACCCAGATCCCGAGAGTGAAAATCTCGTATCCTAACCGCCTAGACTATAGCGAATGGCCAAGGATCACCAAAGCCGTAACCTACTGCACCTGGACCAATCCCACCAAAACCGTTCCCTCTTCTGTGACACCTGCTGACCACCACTGTTTTCAGCAAAACTTCAAACACTTTGTTTTACGTTTCCTGATATGTTCGCTGATTATGCATGCAAATAATTTATGAACATTGTAGATGAATTATTGAATGGCGTACTTGCCATGAATGTCACACGACTCCTAGGCTTTGCTAGCAGCATCGTCTATGTTCAAGTACAGGTGTTACGTAGCCTAATAATCTGGACGACTATACTAAATCAATTCTTCTTGGCTACGAAATCAAGGTCAACAAACGCCTTCACATATCTGACGTCTTTATGCCCACGTCTTTATACCTTGCTGCTTCCTTTGCGTCATTATAATTAGTTCCCACAACTACATAGCAGGGATACTTGGAGTCTAGACATCAATTGCCATGAATACCCAACTTTATTGTACTGTACATCATCTCTTCTCCAGAATATGACGAGGGTGGGATTTGAACCCACGCCCTTACGGACTAGAAGGTTCATCCTGGTGCGGTACCAGGTAGTCCTGAATCTAGCGCCTTAGACCGCTCGGCCACCTCGTCGCCACATGACAGCACTCTGTAGGCGTGCGTACTCCTCCAAGCAACGAACGACAACTACAGCTGATGAGATGTGCAAGGCACTCAAACCCTACCTCTAGGAAACAACGTGGACATGAATCCGTGAATGGATTCTGCACGCAGCAGCTAAACATGCAAAACATAAAGAAACGCATCGGGATGAATGCTGTCATTTGTGGCAAACAAGGAATGATTATAGCAATCTTGAGTATGTTTGTATGCATATCCACCAGGGAATGAATTTTGCAATCCTGTGTATGCATGCCCAACCTACGGCACCTTTAAAAGCAGACCTACCCTTGCTTGCCGTGCAACGGTTTCAATCCGTGTCTTGCCTGCAATTGTTACCCATGTGTACAACGAGGTCTGGTAGGAAGCAGTGCGTGTTTGGGTATGTACAGAGTACGTGTTTGGGTATGTACAGAGTATATACCAGCATGCATACATACATACCCATGTCCTTGCTGTCGCGGGTCTGTGCAGGTAAGTACACACTATGCGTGTGATGATGTCAACCAAGCAAGTAAGCGAACAGGTAGGCAGCTATATGGTGACAGTTATTCATGGTGCGTGATAGACCGGCCGCAATTATAATGATCAGCGGGTTCCACTGTTACGTCAATGAATAGTAATGATTGATTGTTGAGTTGCCGTGTGCTTCGTTGCAAGCAAGCACCATGTCCGCGTTTAATAGTAGCAGCTGTTTAGCAGATGCAAGAGTGCAGTCATGTCCATTTTATATGTAAAATTCGCAACAGCAACCGCCTTGATCGAGGTCTTGTTTCGCTACTGGGACTCGAACCCAGATCCCGAGAGTGAAAATCTCGTATCCTAACCGCCTAGACTATAGCGAATGGCCAAGGATCACCAAAGCCGTAACCTACTGCACCTGGACCAATCCCACCAAAACCGTTCCCTCTTCTGTGACACCTGCTGACCACCACTGTTTTCAGCAAAACTTCAAACACTTTGTTTTACGTTTCCTGATATCAAATATACATCAGTATATATCAATATACAATATGTACTATATCTATGTATTGTATTATATGTTTATATATATTTTATCAGCATATGTATGATATATATATAAATACCGAAGAAGAGATGTTCGCTGATTATGCATGCAAATAATTTATGAACATTGTAGATGAATTATTGAATGGCGTACTTGCCATGAATGTCACACGACTCCTAGGCTTTGCTAGCAGCATCGTCTATGTTCAAGTACAGGTGTTACGTAGCCTAATAATCTGGACGACTATACTAAATCAATTCTTCTTGGCTACGAAATCAAGGTCAACAAACGCCTTCACATATCTGACGTCTTTATGCCCACGTCTTTATACCTTGCTGCTTCCTTTGCGTCATTATAATTAGTTCCCACAACTACATAGCAGGGATACTTGGAGTCTAGACATCAATTGCCGTGAATACCCTCCATGACCTTATTGTACTGTACATCATCTCTTCTCCAGAATATGACGAGGGTGGGATTTGAACCCACGCCCTTACGGACTAGAAGGTTCATCCTGGTGCGGTACCAGGTAGTCCTGAATCTAGCGCCTTAGACCGCTCATCCACCTCGTCGCCACATGACAGCACTCTGTAGGCGTGCGTACTCCTCCAAGCAACGAACGACAACTACAGCTGATGAGATGTGCAAGGCACTCAAACCCTACCTCTAGGAAACAACGTGGACATGAATCCGTGAATGGATTCTGCACGCAGCAGCTAAACATGCAAAACATAAAGAAACGCATCGGGATGAATGCTGTCATTTGTGGCAAACAAGGAATGATTATAGCAATCTTGAGTATGTTTGTATGCATATCCACCAGGGAATGAATTTTGCAATCCTGTGTATGCATGCCCAACCTACGGCACCTTTAAAAGCAGACCTACCCTTGCTTGCCGTGCAACGGTTTCAATCCGTGTCTTGCCTGCAATTGTTACCCATGTGTACAACGAGGTCTGGTAGGAAGCAGTGCGTGTTTGGGTATGTACAGAGTACATACCAGCATGCATACATACATACCCATGTCCTTGCTGTCGCGGGTCTGTGCAGGTAAGTACACACTATGCGTGTGATGATGTCAACCAAGCAAGTAAGCGAACAGGTAGGCAGCTATATGGTGACAGTTATTCATGGTGCGTGATAGACCGGCCGCAATTATAATGATCAGCGGGTTCCACTGTTACGTCAATGAATAGTAATGATTGATTGTTGAGTTGCCGTGTGCTTCGTTGCAAGCAAGCACCATGTCCGCGTTTAATAGTAGCAGCTGTTTAGCAGATGCAAGAGTGCAGTCATGTCCATTTTATATGTAAAATTCGCAACAGCAACCGCCTTGATCGAGGTCTTGTTTCGCTACTGGGACTCGAACCCAGGTCCCGAGAGTGAAAATCTCGTATCCTAACCGCCTAGACTATAGCGAATGGCCAAGGATCACCAAAGCCGTAACCTACTGCACCTGGACCAATCCCACCAAAACCGTTCCCTCTTCTGTGACACCTGCTGACCACCACTGTTTTCAGCAAAACTTCAAACACTTTGTTTTACGTTTCCTGATATGTTCGCTGATTATGCATGCAAATAATTTATGAACATTGTAGATGAATTATTGAATGGCGTACTTGCCATGAATGTCACACGACTCCTAGGCTTTGCTAGCAGCATCGTCTATGTTCAAGTACAGGTGTTACGTAGCCTAATAATCTGGACGACTATACTAAATCAATTCTTCTTGGCTACGAAATCAAGGTCAACAAACGCCTTCACATATCTGACGTCTTTATGCCCACGTCTTTATACCTTGCTGCTTCCTTTGCGTCATTATAATTAGTTCCCACAACTACATAGCAGGGATACTTGGAGTCTAGACATCAATTGCCGTGAATACCCTCCATGACCTTATTGTACTGTACATCATCTCTTCTCCAGAATATGACGAGGGTGGGATTTGAACCCACGCCCTTACGAACTACAAGGTTCATCCTGGTGCGGTACCAGGTAGTCCTGAATCTAGCGCCTTAGACCGCTCGGCCACCTCGTCGCCACATGACAGCACTCTGTAGGCGTGCGTACTCCTCCAAGCAACGAACGACAACTACAGCTGATGAGATGTGCAAGGCACTCAAACCCTACCTCTAGGAAACAACGTGGACATGAATCCGTGAATGGATTCTGCACGCAGCAGCTAAACATGCAAAACATAAAGAAACGCATCGGGATGAATGCTGTCATTTGTGGCAAACAAGGAATGATTATAGCAATCTTGAGTATGTTTGTATGCATATCCACCAGGGAATGAATTTTGCAATCCTGTGTATGCATGCCCAACCTACGGCACCTTTAAAAGCAGACCTACCCTTGCTTGCCGTGCAACGGTTTCAATCCGTGTCTTGCCTGCAATTGTTACCCATGTGTACAACGAGGTCTGGTAGGAAGCAGTGCGTGTTTGGGTATGTACAGAGTACATACCAGCATGCATACATACATACCCATGTCCTTGCTGTCGCGGGTCTGTGCAGGTAAGTACACACTATGCGTGTGATGATGTCAACCAAGCAAGTAAGCGAACAGGTAGGCAGCTATATGGTGACAGTTATTCATGGTGCGTGATAGACCGGCCGCAATTATAATGATCAGCGGGTTCCACTGTTACGTCAATGAATAGTAATGATTGATTGTTGAGTTGCCGTGTGCTTCGTTGCAAGCAAGCACCATGTCCGCGTTTAATAGTAGCAGCTGTTTAGCAGATGCAAGAGTGCAGTCATGTCCATTTTATATGTAAAATTCGCAACAGCAACCGCCTTGATCGAGGTCTTGTTTCGCTACTGGGACTCGAACCCAGGTCCGAGAGTGAAAATCTCGTATCCTAACCGCCTAGACTATAGCGAATGGCCAAGGATCACCAAAGCCGTAACCTACTGCACCTGGACCAATCCCACCAAAACCGTTCCCTCTTCTGTGACACCTGCTGACCACCACTGTTTTCAGCAAAACTTCAAACACTTTGTTTTACGTTTCCTGATATGTTCGCTGATTATGCATGCAAATAATTTATGAACATTGTAGATGAATTATTGAATGGCGTACTTGCCATGAATGTCACACGACTCCTAGGCTTTGCTAGCAGCATCGTCTATGTTCAAGTACAGGTGTTACGTAGCCTAATAATCTGGACGACTATACTAAATCAATTCTTCTTGGCTACGAAATCAAGGTCAACAAACGCCTTCACATATCTGACGTCTTTATGCCCACGTCTTTATACCTTGCTGCTTCCTTTGCGTCATTATAATTAGTTCCCACAACTACATAGCAGGGATACTTGGAGTCTAGACATCAATTGCCGTGAATACCCTCCATGACCTTATTGTACTGTACATCATCTCTTCTCCAGAATATGACGAGGGTGGGATTTGAACCCACGCCCTTACGAACTACAAGGTTCATCCTGGTGCGGTACCAGGTAGTCCTGAATCTAGCGCCTTAGACCGCTCGGCCACCTCGTCGCCACATGACAGCACTCTGTAGGCGTGCGTACTCCTCCAAGCAACGAACGACAACTACAGCTGATGAGATGTGCAAGGCACTCAAACCCTACCTCTAGGAAACAACGTGGACATGAATCCGTGAATGGATTCTGCACGCAGCAGCTAAACATGCAAAACATAAAGAAACGCATCGGGATGAATGCTGTCATTTGTGGCAAACAAGGAATGATTATAGCAATCTTGAGTATGTTTGTATGCATATCCACCAGGGAATGAATTTTGCAATCCTGTGTATGCATGCCCAACCTACGGCACCTTTAAAAGCAGACCTACCCTTGCTTGCCGTGCAACGGTTTCAATCCGTGTCTTGCCTGCAATTGTTACCCATGTGTACAACGAGGTCTGGTAGGAAGCAGTGCGTGTTTGGGTATGTACAGAGTACATACCAGCATGCATACATACATACCCATGTCCTTGCTGTCGCGGGTCTGTGCAGGTAAGTACACACTATGCGTGTGATGATGTCAACCAAGCAAGTAAGCGAACAGGTAGGCAGCTATATGGTGACAGTTATTCATGGTGCGTGATAGACCGGCCGCAATTATAATGATCAGCGGGTTCCACTGTTACGTCAATGAATAGTAATGATTGATTGTTGAGTTGCCGTGTGCTTCGTTGCAAGCAAGCACCATGTCCGCGTTTAATAGTAGCAGCTGTTTAGCAGATGCAAGAGTGCAGTCATGTCCATTTTATATGTAAAATTCGCAACAGCAACCGCCTTGATCGAGGTCTTGTTTCGCTACTGGGACTCGAACCCAGGTCCCGAGAGTGAAAATCTCGTATCCTAACCGCCTAGACTATAGCGAATGGCCAAGGATCACCAAAGCCGTAACCTACTGCACCTGGACCAATCCCACCAAAACCGTTCCCTCTTCTGTGACACCTGCTGACCACCACTGTTTTCAGCAAAACTTCAAACACTTTGTTTTACGTTTCCTGATATGTTCGCTGATTATGCATGCAAATAATTTATGAACATTGTAGATGAATTATTGAATGGCGTACTTGCCATGAATGTCACACGACTCCTAGGCTTTGCTAGCAGCATCGTCTATGTTCAAGTACAGGTGTTACGTAGCCTAATAATCTGGACGACTATACTAAATCAATTCTTCTTGGCTACGAAATCAAGGTCAACAAACGCCTTCACATATCTGACGTCTTTATGCCCACGTCTTTATACCTTGCTGCTTCCTTTGCGTCATTATAATTAGTTCCCACAACTACATAGCAGGGATACTTGGAGTCTAGACATCAATTGCCGTGAATACCCTCCATGACCTTATTGTACTGTACATCATCTCTTCTCCAGAATATGACGAGGGTGGGATTTGAACCCACGCCCTTACGAACTACAAGGTTCATCCTGGTGCGGTACCAGGTAGTCCTGAATCTAGCGCCTTAGACCGCTCGGCCACCTCGTCGCCACATGACAGCACTCTGTAGGCGTGCGTACTCCTCCAAGCAACGAACGACAACTACAGCTGATGAGGTGTGCAAGGCACTCAAAACCCTACCTCTAGGAAACAACGTGGACATGAATCCGTGAATGGATTCTGCACGCAGCAGCTAAACATGCAAAACATAAAGAAACGCATCGGGATGAATGCTGTCATTTGTGGCAAACAAGGAATGATTATAGCAATCTTGAGTATGTTTGTATGCATATCCACCAGGGAATGAATTTTGCAATCCTGTGTATGCATGCCCAACCTACGGCACCTTTAAAAGCAGACCTACCCTTGCTTGCCGTGCAACGGTTTCAATCCGTGTCTTGCCTGCAATTGTTACCCATGTGTACAACGAGGTCTGGTAGGAAGCAGTGCGTGTTTGGGTATGTACAGAGTACGTGTTTGGGTATGTACAGAGTATATACCAGCATGCATACATACATACCCATGTCCTTGCTGTCGCGGGTCTGTGCAGGTAAGTACACACTATGCGTGTGATGATGTCAACCAAGCAAGTAAGCGAACAGGTAGGCAGCTATATGGTGACAGTTATTCATGGTGCGTGATAGACCGGCCGCAATTATAATGATCAGCGGGTTCCACTGTTACGTCAATGAATAGTAATGATTGATTGTTGAGTTGCCGTGTGCTTCGTTGCAAGCAAGCACCATGTCCGCGTTTAATAGTAGCAGCTGTTTAGCAGATGCAAGAGTGCAGTCATGTCCATTTTATATGTAAAATGTTTGTATGCATATCCACCAGGGAATGAATTTTGCAATCCTGTGTATGCATGCCCAACCTACGGCACCTTTAAAAGCAGACCTACCCTTGCTTGCCGTGCAACGGTTTCAATCCGTGTCTTGCCTGCAATTGTTACCCATGTGTACAACGAGGTCTGGTAGGAAGCAGTGCGTGTTTGGGTATGTACAGAGTACATACCAGCATGCATACATACATACCCATGTCCTTGCTGTCGCGGGTCTGTGCAGGTAAGTACACACTATGCGTGTGATGATGTCAACCAAGCAAGTAAGCGAACAGGTAGGCAGCTATATGGTGACAGTTATTCATGGTGCGTGATAGACCGGCCGCAATTATAATGATCAGCGGGTTCCACTGTTACGTCAATGAATAGTAATGATTGATTGTTGAGTTGCCGTGTGCTTCGTTGCAAGCAAGCACCATGTCCGCGTTTAATAGTAGCAGCTGTTTAGCAGATGCAAGAGTGCAGTCATGTCCATTTTATATGTAGAATTCGCAACAGCAACCGCCTTGATCGAGGTCTTGTTTCGCTACTGGGACTCGAACCCAGGTCCCGAGAGTGAAAATCTCGTATCCTAACCGCCTAGACTATAGCGAATGGCCAAGGATCACCAAAGCCGTAACCTACTGCACCTGGACCAATCCCACCAAAACCGTTCCCTCTTCTGTGACACCTGCTGACCACCACTGTTTTCAGCAAAACTTCAAACACTTTGTTTTACGTTTCCTGATATGTTCGCTGATTATGCATGCAAATAATTTATGAACATTGTAGATGAATTATTGAATGGCGTACTTGCCATGAATGTCACACGACTCCTAGGCTTTGCTAGCAGCATCGTCTATGTTCAAGTACAGGTGTTACGTAGCCTAATAATCTGGACGACTATACTAAATCAATTCTTCTTGGCTACGAAATCAAGGTCAACAAACGCCTTCACATATCTGACGTCTTTATGCCCACGTCTTTATACCTTGCTGCTTCCTTTGCGTCATTATAATTAGTTCCCACAACTACATAGCAGGGATACTTGGAGTCTAGACATCAATTGCCGTGAATACCCTCCATGACCTTATTGTACTGTACATCATCTCTTCTCCAGAATATGACGAGGGTGGGATTTGAACCCACGCCCTTACGAACTACAAGGTTCATCCTGGTGCGGTACCAGGTAGTCCTGAATCTAGCGCCTTAGACCGCTCGGCCACCTCGTCGCCACATGACAGCACACTGTAGGCGTGCGTACTCCTCCAAGCAACGAACGACAACTACAGCTGATGAGATGTGCAAGGCACTCAAACCCTACCTCTAGGAAACAACGTGGACATGAATCCGTGAATGGATTCTGCACGCAGCAGCTAAACATGCAAAACATAAAGAAACGCATCGGGATGAATGCTGTCATTTGTGGCAAACAAGGAATGATTATAGCAATCTTGAGTATGTTTGTATGCATATCCACCAGGGAATGAATTTTGCAATCCTGTGTATGCATGCCCAACCTACGGCACCTTTAAAAGCAGACCTACCCTTGCTTGCCGTGCAACGGTTTCAATCCGTGTCTTGCCTGCAATTGTTACCCATGTGTACAACGAGGTCTGGTAGGAAGCAGTGCGTGTTTGGGTATGTACAGAGTACATACCAGCATGCATACATACATACCCATGTCCTTGCTGTCGCGGGTCTGTGCAGGTAAGTACACACTATGCGTGTGATGATGTCAACCAAGCAAGTAAGCGAACAGGTAGGCAGCTATATGGTGACAGTTATTCATGGTGCGTGATAGACCGGCCGCAATTATAATGATCAGCGGGTTCCACTGTTACGTCAATGAATAGTAATGATTGATTGTTGAGTTGCCGTGTGCTTCGTTGCAAGCAAGCACCATGTCCGCGTTTAATAGTAGCAGCTGTTTAGCAGATGCAAGAGTGCAGTCATGTCCATTTTATATGTAAAATTCGCAACAGCAACCGCCTTGATCGAGGTCTTGTTTCGCTACTGGGACTCGAACCCAGGTCCCGAGAGTGAAAATCTCGTATCCTAACCGCCTAGACTATAGCGAATGGCCAAGGATCACCAAAGCCGTAACCTACTGCACCTGGACCAATCCCACCAAAACCGTTCCCTCTTCTGTGACACCTGCTGACCACCACTGTTTTCAGCAAAACTTCAAACACTTTGTTTTACGTTTCCTGATATCAAATATACATCAGTATATATCAATATACAATATGTACTATATCTATGTATTGTATTATATGTTTATATATATTTTATCAGCATATGTATGATATATATATAAATACCGAAGAAGAGATGTTCGCTGATTATGCATGCAAATAATTTATGAACATTGTAGATGAATTATTGAATGGCGTACTTGCCATGAATGTCACACGACTCCTAGGCTTTGCTAGCAGCATCGTCTATGTTCAAGTACAGGTGTTACGTAGCCTAATAATCTGGACGACTATACTAAATCAATTCTTCTTGGCTACGAAGTCAAGGTCAACAAACGCCTTCACATATCTGACGTCTTTATGCCCACGTCTTTATACCTTGCTGCTTCCTTTGCGTCATTATAATTAGTTCCCACAACTACATAGCAGGGATACTTGGAGTCTAGACATCAATTGCCGTGAATACCCTCCATGACCTTATTGTACTGTACATCATCTCTTCTCCAGAATATGACGAGGGTGGGATTTGAACCCACGCCCTTACGGACTAGAAGGTTCATCCTGGTGCGGTACCAGGTAGTCCTGAATCTAGCGCCTTAGACCGCTCGGCCACCTCGTCGCCACATGACAGCACTCTGTAGGCGTGCGTACTCCTCCAAGCAACGAACGACAACTACAGCTGATGAGGTGTGCAAGGCACTCAAAACCCTACCTCTAGGAAACAACGTGGACATGAATCCGTGAATGGATTCTGCACGCAGCAGCTAAACATGCAAAACATAAAGAAACGCATCGGGATGAATGCTGTCATTTGTGGCAAACAAGGAATGATTATAGCAATCTTGAGTATGTTTGTATGCATATCCACCAGGGAATGAATTTTGCAATCCTGTGTATGCATGCCCAACCTACGGCACCTTTAAAAGCAGACCTACCCTTGCTTGCCGTGCAACGGTTTCAATCCGTGTCTTGCCTGCAATTGTTACCCATGTGTACAACGAGGTCTGGTAGGAAGCAGTGCGTGTTTGGGTATGTACAGAGTACGTGTTTGGGTATGTACAGAGTATATACCAGCATGCATACATACATACCCATGTCCTTGCTGTCGCGGGTCTGTGCAGGTAAGTACACACTATGCGTGTGATGATGTCAACCAAGCAAGTAAGCGAACAGGTAGGCAGCTATATGGTGACAGTTATTCATGGTGCGTGATAGACCGGCCGCAATTATAATGATCAGCGGGTTCCACTGTTACGTCAATGAATAGTAATGATTGATTGTTGAGTTGCCGTGTGCTTCGTTGCAAGCAAGCACCATGTCCGCGTTTAATAGTAGCAGCTGTTTAGCAGATGCAAGAGTGCAGTCATGTCCATTTTATATGTAAAATGTTTGTATGCATATCCACCAGGGAATGAATTTTGCAATCCTGTGTATGCATGCCCAACCTACGGCACCTTTAAAAGCAGACCTACCCTTGCTTGCCGTGCAACGGTTTCAATCCGTGTCTTGCCTGCAATTGTTACCCATGTGTACAACGAGGTCTGGTAGGAAGCAGTGCGTGTTTGGGTATGTACAGAGTACATACCAGCATGCATACATACATACCCATGTCCTTGCTGTCGCGGGTCTGTGCAGGTAAGTACACACTATGCGTGTGATGATGTCAACCAAGCAAGTAAGCGAACAGGTAGGCAGCTATATGGTGACAGTTATTCATGGTGCGTGATAGACCGGCCGCAATTATAATGATCAGCGGGTTCCACTGTTACGTCAATGAATAGTAATGATTGATTGTTGAGTTGCCGTGTGCTTCGTTGCAAGCAAGCACCATGTCCGCGTTTAATAGTAGCAGCTGTTTAGCAGATGCAAGAGTGCAGTCATGTCCATTTTATATGTAAAATTCGCAACAGCAACCGCCTTGATCGAGGTCTTGTTTCGCTACTGGGACTCGAACCCAGGTCCCGAGAGTGAAAATCTCGTATCCTAACCGCCTAGACTATAGCGAATGGCCAAGGATCACCAAAGCCGTAACCTACTGCACCTGGACCAATCCCACCAAAACCGTTCCCTCTTCTGTGACACCTGCTGACCACCACTGTTTTCAGCAAAACTTCAAACACTTTGTTTTACGTTTCCTGATATGTTCGCTGATTATGCATGCAAATAATTTATGAACATTGTAGATGAATTATTGAATGGCGTACTTGCCATGAATGTCACACGACTCCTAGGCTTTGCTAGCAGCATCGTCTATGTTCAAGTACAGGTGTTACGTAGCCTAATAATCTGGACGACTATACTAAATCAATTCTTCTTGGCTACGAAGTCAAGGTCAACAAACGCCTTCACATATCTGACGTCTTTATGCCCACGTCTTTATACCTTGCTGCTTCCTTTGCGTCATTATAATTAGTTCCCACAACTACATAGCAGGGATACTTGGAGTCTAGACATCAATTGCCGTGAATACCCTCCATGACCTTATTGTACTGTACATCATCTCTTCTCCAGAATATGACGAGGGTGGGATTTGAACCCACGCCCTTACGGACTAGAAGGTTCATCCTGGTGCGGTACCAGGTAGTCCTGAATCTAGCGCCTTAGACCGCTCGGCCACCTCGTCGCCACATGACAGCACTCTGTAGGCGTGCGTACTCCTCCAAGCAACGAACGACAACTACAGCTGATGAGATGTGCAAGGCACTCAAACCCTACCTCTAGGAAACAACGTGGACATGAATCCGTGAATGGATTCTGCACGCAGCAGCTAAACATGCAAAACATAAAGAAACGCATCGGGATGAATGCTGTCATTTGTGGCAAACAAGGAATGATTATAGCAATCTTGAGTATGTTTGTATGCATATCCACCAGGGAATGAATTTTGCAATCCTGTGTATGCATGCCCAACCTACGGCACCTTTAAAAGCAGACCTACCCTTGCTTGCCGTGCAACGGTTTCAATCCGTGTCTTGCCTGCAATTGTTACCCATGTGTACAACGAGGTCTGGTAGGAAGCAGTGCGTGTTTGGGTATGTACAGAGTACATACCAGCATGCATACATACATACCCATGTCCTTGCTGTCGCGGGTCTGTGCAGGTAAGTACACACTATGCGTGTGATGATGTCAACCAAGCAAGTAAGCGAACAGGTAGGCAGCTATATGGTGACAGTTATTCATGGTGCGTGATAGACCGGCCGCAATTATAATGATCAGCGGGTTCCACTGTTACGTCAATGAATAGTAATGATTGATTGTTGAGTTGCCGTGTGCTTCGTTGCAAGCAAGCACCATGTCCGCGTTTAATAGTAGCAGCTGTTTAGCAGATGCAAGAGTGCAGTCATGTCCATTTTATATGTAAAATTCGCAACAGCAACCGCCTTGATCGAGGTCTTGTTTCGCTACTGGGACTCGAACCCAGGTCCCGAGAGTGAAAATCTCGTATCCTAACCGCCTAGACTATAGCGAATGGCCAAGGATCACCAAAGCCGTAACCTACTGCACCTGGACCAATCCCACCAAAACCGTTCCCTCTTCTGTGACACCTGCTGACCACCACTGTTTTCAGCAAAACTTCAAACACTTTGTTTTACGTTTCCTGATATGTTCGCTGATTATGCATGCAAATAATTTATGAACATTGTAGATGAATTATTGAATGGCGTACTTGCCATGAATGTCACACGACTCCTAGGCTTTGCTAGCAGCATCGTCTATGTTCAAGTACAGGTGTTACGTAGCCTAATAATCTGGACGACTATACTAAATCAATTCTTCTTGGCTACGAAGTCAAGGTCAACAAACGCCTTCACATATCTGACGTCTTTATGCCCACGTCTTTATACCTTGCTGCTTCCTTTGCGTCATTATAATTAGTTCCCACAACTACATAGCAGGGATACTTGGAGTCTAGACATCAATTGCCGTGAATACCCTCCATGACCTTATTGTACTGTACATCATCTCTTCTCCAGAATATGACGAGGGTGGGATTTGAACCCACGCCCTTACGGACTAGAAGGTTCATCCTGGTGCGGTACCAGGTAGTCCTGAATCTAGCGCCTTAGACCGCTCGGCCACCTCGTCGCCACATGACAGCACTCTGTAGGCGTGCGTACTCCTCCAAGCAACGAACGACAACTACAGCTGATGAGATGTGCAAGGCACTCAAACCCTACCTCTAGGAAACAACGTGGACATGAATCCGTGAATGGATTCTGCACGCAGCAGCTAAACATGCAAAACATAAAGAAACGCATCGGGATGAATGCTGTCATTTGTGGCAAACAAGGAATGATTATAGCAATCTTGAGTATGTTTGTATGCATATCCACCAGGGAATGAATTTTGCAATCCTGTGTATGCATGCCCAACCTACGGCACCTTTAAAAGCAGACCTACCCTTGCTTGCCGTGCAACGGTTTCAATCCGTGTCTTGCCTGCAATTGTTACCCATGTGTACAACGAGGTCTGGTAGGAAGCAGTGCGTGTTTGGGTATGTACAGAGTACATACCAGCATGCATACATACATACCCATGTCCTTGCTGTCGCGGGTCTGTGCAGGTAAGTACACACTATGCGTGTGATGATGTCAACCAAGCAAGTAAGCGAACAGGTAGGCAGCTATATGGTGACAGTTATTCATGGTGCGTGATAGACCGGCCGCAATTATAATGATCAGCGGGTTCCACTGTTACGTCAATGAATAGTAATGATTGATTGTTGAGTTGCCGTGTGCTTCGTTGCAAGCAAGCACCATGTCCGCGTTTAATAGTAGCAGCTGTTTAGCAGATGCAAGGAGGTATGGCTCGCTCCCCAAGCTATGGAGACTCTCCGGTTGGGGAGGTGCAAATGTACCAGAGGTGCCTCCCCTTGGGGAGCCTAGAAATCTCCCCAAACGATTTTCCCTGGGGAGCATTTCGCAGTGGCTGAAGCGCCCTCACCCGACGCGCCCGAAGAGGTCGGGGAGACCCAGGAATGACTCGCGCCACCTAGCGCCGTCGTTTTCCCGCAATCCCGACAGCCTTCCCGACGACCCAGCACTTCACCTGCATGTACGGCATGTAAACCCACAGCTCGAAGGCGCCGCAATAGCCTCAAAAGCCCAGCAAAACTTTAACATATGACAATATCTGCAATGGTGAGAATTTTCCATGTTCACTTCCAAAAGTCCTAAAATCATGATACATATGATTTAGTCCCTGACCTTCGGCAATGCTAAAGCCTCATCGCAGCAACCAATACACGCCTTGACGTTAGGCGACATTCTTACAAACGCCGTTGCCCGATGCTATGGCTAGGAAGGTGCTGAGAGGTTGTCTTGCATGTAATTATTTCGCATATACGGACAAGTGTCCATTGATTTTATGTAGAAAACGGCAAGCACAAGGGTGGCGGCAGCCCTGCGCAAAGTCCGCGAAGCGTTGGAGCAGATTTTCACCAAGTTAACTCAGGATGCGTTCAAGGGCTTACGTATTAAGTGAGTGTTTCGATGGTTTGCTGTGAGGAAGTTCCCGGTTACCGCCGTGTCGCCTTGCATACCGAAACCCCAAGGCTCCACGCTCTACTTCAGGCAACTCCCGGCCGCTGTGCTTGTCGTTGCGTCCCCCACGTCCTCCGACATCGAGTGCCACGAATGGGGATGGATGAGCGATCGTCGGCTTATGGCACACGTCGAGCATTTCGTCAAGAACGCGTACGCTGTCAGGGAGCTGCAGGCACCTGCACCACAGGTCCGGGTCGTAGCCTTCTAACCACCATTCCTTCTGGGGACTGGTATTGCCCATGCTGCGAGCCCGTTGCAAATGTGGCTGGTGCCGCATTGGGCCCCAGCGCCAACGGCAGCGGTGGGAGAAGCGGCCCTGATACAGTGTCGGGGGGCGAGCCGGTGCAGCTGCAGCCTCACACGCGCCCTGTAGTGAGGCCCAGCGGCAGCGGCGGGGATGATGGAGCATTTGGTGGTGAGGCGACACGGTTGCCGCTGCCCGCTCACGCCCTAATGGGCCCCACTACCAGCGGAGGTGTCAGAACCGGTGGCAGCGGAAGCAGCGGCGACCTAAGTGGTGGCGAACCAAGGGGCAGGGTCCACGGCCAAAGTGGCGGCGGCCCGAATGGCAGCGGCCCAACCGCCGGCAGTGGAAACAGCGGCGGCCAAAGTGGAGGCAACCCTAGCGGCGGCGGCGGAAACAGCGGCGGCCGAAGCGGTGGCGAACCTAGTGGCCGGGGCCACGGCAGAAGTGGCGGCGGCCCGAACGGCAGCGGCCCAACCGTCGGCAGTGGAAACAGCAGCGGCCAAAGTGGAGGCAACCCTAGCGGCGGCGGCGGGAACAGCGGCGGCCAAAGCGGTGGCGAACCTAGTGGCCGGGGCCACGGCCAAAGTGGCGGCGGCCCGAACGGCAGCGGCCCAACCGTCGGCAGTGGAAACAGCAGCGGCCAAAGTGGAGGCAACCCTAGCGGCGGCGGCGGGAACAGCGGCGGCCAAAGCGGTGGCGAACCTAGTGGCCGGGGCCACGGCCAAAGTGGCGGCGGCCCGAACGGCAGCGGCCCAACCGTCGGCAGTGGAAACAGCAGCGGCCAAAGTGGAGGCAACCCTAGCGGCGGCGGCGGAAACAGCGGCGGGGGTGATGATGGTGGGGCTTTGGGAAGAGTTGATGGAGCTTTGGAGAGTGAGCAGGCACAGTTGCTGTGCTTGCTTAGCATACGCAACGGCGGTAATGGGGCGTCGGGAGCCCAGACGGCCCAGTTGCCGCCGTCCGTGCAGGCGGTTTCGGGCTCCAATACCCGAGGGGGAAGCAGCGGTGGCGGCAGCGGTGGTAGGGGAAGTTTGGGGGATGGTGGAAAACGTGCCGCACCCGATCAAGGACGAGGGAGGGCGAATAAGGGCGGGAGGCTTGCAGCAATCCTGGAATCATTAAAATGAACGAAGGTTGCGGCGACAGGGTCGAGTGAAACCGACTGCGGCGACAGGGTTGGCTGGTGACAGGGTTGGTAATACGGGTTCCTACTCACCGACTCAAAATGGACGCATAGGCGGCGGCAGAACGCTGAGCCCGTGGCAGAAAATATACAACTGGTATTATAATGGCATGAAGGTCGTTGTGTCAAATTTTCAGGGCGATTGGAGAGGGTCGACTTCCCAGGTATCGGGTTTCGCATGGCGTTTGGGCCCGGGTTTGAGTGTGGTCGGAAGTGGGGGTCGAAAAGTTGAGGTCGTCCATTTGAAGCCAAAACTTGTAGTTGTGACCTTTATGTTGTAATGAAAGGCATGTATCATTTTTTTAGCACGCAGGCTGCTTGGTGTAGGTCCGTGTCCGGACATGTCGGCATGTCCGGTCTGCCATGGCCAAGGCCGTGGCACACGACCGACCGACCGTTCGCACTCAACACTGACATCAGTCAAATATTACCTTGTAAGCGACATGAAGTCCATCAGAGCTCACGGTATCAGTTCAGGGTGCGGGTTACCAGTATGGGCCGCTGTGCGTTCTGCAAGGTCCTCCCCATGATTGCCAGCTTCCCTGCTCAAGTGTGAAGACGTGTAGGCTTCTATCAGAGGTCTCGGGAACCTAAACGCTATTACGCCTGGTAGGACAGCTGGCACTGAGACCCAATGGCCGCCTCGTTGGCTGCTTGGTACCATGCACTATTGATGCCGTAACAACTGCTGCAGCCTGAGTGGTACTGAGGCATGGCCGTGGGTGCATCCGCATCGCGACCCATGGGTTGGGGATGCCCGTTCGCTATCTTTAAGGGAGACGGCACCAGTGCTGCAGCAGACTGCATCGTACTGAGGCATGGCCGTGGGTGCATCCGCATCGCGACCCATGGGTTGGGGATGCCCGTTCGCTATCTTTAAGGGAGACGGCACCAGTGCTGCAGCAGACTGCATCGTACTGAGGCATGGCCGTGGGTGCATCCGCATCGCGACCCATGGGTTGGGGATGCCCGTTCGCTATCTTTAAGGGAGACGGCACCAGTGCTGCAGCAGACTGCATCGTACTGAGGCATGGCCGTGGGTGCATCCGCATCGCGACCCATGGGTTGGGGATGCCCGTTCACTATCTGTAAGGGAGACGGCACCAGTGCTGCAGCAGACTGCATCGTACTGAGACATGGCCATTGGATCGCGACCCATGGGTTGGGGATGCCCGTTTGCTATCTGTGGCCGAGAAATGTTACAACACACCGTGGAAACAAGCCCTGGCCGCATCGAAGGCTGCTGCCCAAGCAGCTGTCAGCAATCCAAGTGGTGGCGGCATTCAACCAAGGCGTACCTTCACTGGACAGCAGCACAGCGTGCATTGCCACCTTTCCCCCAACCGAACCAGACGATGGCAAACCGTCATTGCCCCACCACCGCAATGTACCACATCAATCGCGTGGTCCATTCCCCAAGCCGTGCACCTCAAACACGGGTGATAGCTGCTGACATTAACGAGGCACATCCTGGGTCGTTTGCAGCAAGGTGAACCCCTCCAGCATGCGCTGCTGCCATGCAAGGTGCAAGAGCAGCAACCTTCCGTGACTGCTCGTCCTAGGCACGTTCTGCCTTGCTGCCTCCAGCTACTCCAGCAGAGCCACCCGGCGGGCATAGAATGCTACGGCACACTCAACTTCTCCCTTAATCAACGCCAACTCCTCTTTGCACCGTGCTTCCTCCTGCAGCACCCGGCGCAAGCTTGCCTCCATTCGGGGCGCCCCATGGGTTGACTGTGCAGCCCAGGGAAATCGCTGTGCGTTCAGAGCCTGGCCTAGTGCTCCCTTCACGGCCAACGCCTGCCCCAGCTCCGGGGTCACCGCTCCAGGTACAGCACTCCAACTGGTAAGCTGCTCCCAGAGCTGCACAAACCGTTGCCTAGCGCGCCCTTTCTCCTTAATGGCAAGCTGCTGCTGATGCCGCCGCCCGCTGAGTCGCTGCACCACGTGCTCCAGGGCATGCACGTCAGCTACGGCATCCTGATGGGTCGGGTCGTGGAAGGGAGGCAGGAGCAAACGTGTGCAACGTCGGCGGGGGGGGGGGCGGGGAGGGCCCCGGGGCGAGAAGTGCAAGAGTGAGCGGGAAGGGAGGAAAAATGACATGTTTTCATCCAACACCCGGGGTTGGGGAACCCGGAGTAATCCTCTAACCCCACACGCGACAATGGGTGGCAGGCAATGAAACGAGAGCCCACATGCTCCCGCTGTTAAAGACCATACGACCTAGCAGGCTCACCTCCACCTCAGCAAAAAGCTTCCGCAGCTCTCCCTTCGCCAGGCTCCCCAGGGCCGCGCTCATCAGCTCTGACTCAGGCCCCAAGCAGCGGGGTCATAGGCATGGGCCTTCTCAAGATCGGCAGCCTGATTTTTAATTGTACGGATGAGGGCTGGGCGCTGCCTAACCGGCACTGAGTCAGAACCGGGGAAGAGCAACCCAAGCCGCACCGCGTCAGAGCTGGCGTCTAGGGTGTCCTCCCGCTGCAGCTTCTGAAGCGCAAGCCTGCAGCGAGCGTATTCAGCCGCTGGGCTGGCAGGCACCACTTCACCCGCTTCCAGCTGCCCGGGCTGCTGCTGAAGGGACTGCTGCACCTGCATACGTAAGGACAATTTGGCATTGCGGTAAGGATGCTTCGGCATTGCAAAGTGCAGACTCCTGTGGAGCTGATGTTATCACAAGTTTGCTTACCGCGGCTGCATCACCGCCCGTCTGCTCCAACGCGGCCCCAAGGACACGGATGCGACGCCTGGCACTGTCCAGGGCAGCTTCAGCCCGCCACTGCTTCTTCTTCCACGACCCCCGGCGCTGCTGCGCCGGTTACGGGGTCTGGGGCAGCAGCGCCGTTCGCTGCACTGCTGCACCTGATAGTGTCCCCACAACAAGGGCACCCATTCAGAGCTCCGCGGGGCCAATCGCTTAGTGCGCCCTCCGGGTAGTCGTCCACGACGCCCTGGCAGTCCGTGTACAGGAGGAGCGCTTGCCGAAGGCGTTTACGAAGCGTGCTTACCGAGACGGATGCTGGGCGGTGAATGCCATTCTGCTCCCAGGTGTCAAGGAGTGCAGAACAGAACGTGTCCGCACTCAGGTGCCTGCTCCTAAATGACACAAGGTCGAACAGCTGCAGGACCGACTGGTGCCACCACAGAACGTGCTGTCCGTCTCGCTGGAGGTGGAGGTCCCACCCTGCCTTAGCGTCGGGCAGGCAGTTTAGTTCTGTGGGGCGCACGTTGTGCGCCGCCCTACACGGCGTGCACCAGCACACAGGGACGTCCACGCAAATGGGCTGCTCCCAAGTGATGATGGTTACAGGGCACGTCCGCCCCCCTTCGGGGAAGCGCGCGGCGCACCGGGCGCATGCCTCAGGTCTGCTACCGGCCAGGCTGTCAAGGACGCCAGCGCTGCTGCTCAGAAAGCAAGTCCGACTCTCCGCGGCCGCTGCAAAGTCACGCAAGTACGCTTCCCGCACAGCGTGTGTTAACGTGCATTCTGGTCCGGGCTCCGGTTCTGGTTCCTCCTCGGCTGCGCTGAATCCGTCAGCAGCCTCCCATGCTTCCGCGTCGTCAGGATGATCCGGATCAAAATCATCGACCTCATACGCCCCGTCGATATCATTGTTAAGCGGTTCCTGTTGCGTATTGGCAGCTGTGACTGGTTCGTTTGTCAGAAGGCTCGGGGACTGGGCATTCCGTTGCTGTTTTGCTCCAAGCCGTCGCCTTTTATTTTTATTTGCTTTGGCGACGGCCTGCTGAATGGGGTCCTTAACCTTCATAAGCTATTGATGTTGGTAACCTAAGCTATTGTGTGGATCATGCACCAAATCAGCAGCGCCAACATTGCTTCAACAATGGAGAAATAGTATAAGACTTCGTTTGCTGTAGTGGTGCGGGTTTACATGCCGTACAAACAGGTGAAGTGCTGGGTCGTCGGGAAGGTTGTCGGGATTGCGGGAAATCGACGGCGCTAGGTGGCGCGAGTCATTCCTGGGCCTCCCCGACCTCTTCGGGCGCGTCGGGTGAGGGCGCTGGAGCCACGGCGAAATGCTCCCCAGGGAAAATCGTTTGGGGAGATTTCTAGGCTCCCCAAGGGGAGGCACCTCTGGTACATTTGCACCTCCCCAACCGGAGAGTCTCCATAGCTTGGGGAGCGAGCCATAGCTGCATGCAAGAGTGCAGTCATGTCCATTTTATATGTAAAATTCGCAACAGCAACCGCCTTGATCGAGGTCTTGTTTCGCTACTGGGACTCGAACCCAGGTCCCGAGAGTGAAAATCTCGTATCCTAACCGCCTAGACTATAGCGAATGGCCAAGGATCACCAAAGCCGTAACCTACTGCACCTGGACCAATCCCACCAAAACCGTTCCCTCTTCTGTGACACCTGCTGACCACCACTGTTTTCAGCAAAACTTCAAACACTTTGTTTTACGTTTCCTGATATGTTCGCTGATTATGCATGCAAATTATTTATGAACATTGTAGATGAATTATTGAATGGCGTACTTGCCATGAATGTCACACGACTCCTAGGCTTTGCTAGCAGCATCGTCTATGTTCAAGTACAGGTGTTACGTAGCCTAATAATCTGGACGACTATACTAAATCAATTCTTCTTGGCTATGAAATCAAGGCCAACAAACGCCTTCACATATCTGACGTCTTTATGCCCACGTCTTTATACCTTGCTGCTTCCTTTGCGTCATTATAATTAGTTCCCACAACTACATAGCAGGGATACTTGGAGTCTAGACATCAATTGCCGTGAATACCCTCCATGACCTTATTGTACTGTACATCATCTCTTCTCCAGAATATGACGAGGGTGGGATTTGAACCCACGCCCTTACGGACTAGAAGGTTCATCCTGGTGCGGTACCAGGTAGTCCTGAATCTAGCGCCTTAGACCGCTCGGCCACCTCGTCGCCACATGACAGCACTCTGTAGGCGTGCGTACTCCTCCAAGCAACGAACGACAACTACAGCTGATGAGATGTGCAAGGCACTCAAACCCTACCTCTAGGAAACAACGTGGACATGAATCCGTGAATGGATTCTGCACGCAGCAGCTAAACATGCAAAACATAAAGAAACGCATCGGGATGAATGCTGTCATTTGTGGCAAACAAGGAATGATTATAGCAATCTTGAGTATGTTTGTATGCATATCCACCAGGGAATGAATTTTGCAATCCTGTGTATGCATGCCCAACCTACGGCACCTTTAAAAGCAGACCTACCCTTGCTTGCCGTGCAACGGTTTCAATCCGTGTCTTGCCTGCAATTGTTACCCATGTGTACAACGAGGTCTGGTAGGAAGCAGTGCGTGTTTGGGTATGTACAGAGTACATACCAGCATGCATACATACATACCCATGTCCTTGCTGTCGCGGGTCTGTGCAGGTAAGTACACACTATGCGTGTGATGATGTCAACCAAGCAAGTAAGCGAACAGGTAGGCAGCTATATGGTGACAGTTATTCATGGTGCGTGATAGACCGGCCGCAATTATAATGATCAGCGGGTTCCACTGTTACGTCAATGAATAGTAATGATTGATTGTTGAGTTGCCGTGTGCTTCGTTGCAAGCAAGCACCATGTCCGCGTTTAATAGTAGCAGCTGTTTAGCAGATGCAAGAGTGCAGTCATGTCCATTTTATATGTAGAATTCGCAACAGCAACCGCCTTGATCGAGGTCTTGTTTCGCTACTGGGACTCGAACCCAGGTCCCGAGAGTGAAAATCTCGTATCCTAACCGCCTAGACTATAGCGAATGGCCAAGGATCACCAAAGCCGTAACCTACTGCACCTGGACCAATCCCACCAAAACCGTTCCCTCTTCTGTGACACCTGCTGACCACCACTGTTTTCAGCAAAACTTCAAACACTTTGTTTTACGTTTCCTGATATGTTCGCTGATTATGCATGCAAATTATTTATGAACATTGTAGATGAATTATTGAATGGCGTACTTGCCATGAATGTCACACGACTCCTAGGCTTTGCTAGCAGCATCGTCTATGTTCAAGTACAGGTGTTACGTAGCCTAATAATCTGGACGACTATACTAAATCAATTCTTCTTGGCTATGAAATCAAGGTCAACAAACGCCTTCACATATCTGACGTCTTTATGCCCACGTCTTTATACCTTGCTGCTTCCTTTGCGTCATTATAATTAGTTCCCACAACTACATAGCAGGGATACTTGGAGTCTAGACATCAATTGCGGTGAATACCCTCCATGACCTTATTGTACTGTACATCATCTCTTCTCCAGAATATGACGAGGGTGGGATTTGAACCCACGCCCTTACGGACTAGAAGGTTCATCCTGGTGCGGTACCAGGTAGTCCTGAATCTAGCGCCTTAGACCGCTCGGCCACCTCGTCGCCACATGACAGCACTCTGTAGGCGTGCGTACTCCTCCAAGCAACGAACGACAACTACAGCTGATGAGATGTGCAAGGCACTCAAACCCTACCTCTAGGAAACAACGTGGACATGAATCCGTGAATGGATTCTGCACGCAGCAGCTAAACATGCAAAACATAAAGAAACGCATCGGGATGAATGCTGTCATTTGTGGCAAACAAGGAATGATTATAGCAATCTTGAGTATGTTTGTATGCATATCCACCAGGGAATGAATTTTGCAATCCTGTGTATGCATGCCCAACCTACGGCACCTTTAAAAGCAGACCTACCCTTGCTTGCCGTGCAACGGTTTCAATCCGTGTCTTGCCTGCAATTGTTACCCATGTGTACAACGAGGTCTGGTAGGAAGCAGTGCGTGTTTGGGTATGTACAGAGTACATACCAGCATGCATACATACATACCCATGTCCTTGCTGTCGCGGGTCTGTGCAGGTAAGTACACACTATGCGTGTGATGATGTCAACCAAGCAAGTAAGCGAACAGGTAGGCAGCTATATGGTGACAGTTATTCATGGTGCGTGATAGACCGGCCGCAATTATAATGATCAGCGGGTTCCACTGTTACGTCAATGAATAGTAATGATTGATTGTTGAGTTGCCGTGTGCTTCGTTGCAAGCAAGCACCATGTCCGCGTTTAATAGTAGCAGCTGTTTAGCAGATGCAAGGAGGTATGGCTCGCTCCCCAAGCTATGGAGACTCTCCGGTTGGGGAGGTGCAAATGTACCAGAGGTGCCTCCCCTTGGGGAGCCTAGAAATCTCCCCAAACGATTTTCCCTGGGGAGCATTTCGCAGTGGCTGAAGCGCCCTCACCCGACGCGCCCGAAGAGGTCGGGGAGACCCAGGAATGACTCGCGCCACCTAGCGCCGTCGTTTTCCCGCAATCCCGACAGCCTTCCCGACGACCCAGCACTTCACCTGCATGTACGGCATGTAAACCCACAGCTCGAAGGCGCCGCAATAGCCTCAAAAGCCCAGCAAAACTTTAACATATGACAATATCTGCAATGGTGAGAATTTTCCATGTTCACTTCCAAAAGTCCTAAAATCATGATACATATGATTTAGTCCCTGACCTTCGGCAATGCTAAAGCCTCATCGCAGCAACCAATACACGCCTTGACGTTAGGCGACATTCTTACAAACGCCGTTGCCCGATGCTATGGCTAGGAAGGTGCTGAGAGGTTGTCTTGCATGTAATTATTTCGCATATACGGACAAGTGTCCATTGATTTTATGTAGAAAACGGCAAGCACAAGGGTGGCGGCAGCCCTGCGCAAAGTCCGCGAAGCGTTGGAGCAGATTTTCACCAAGTTAACTCAGGATGCGTTCAAGGGCTTACGTATTAAGTGAGTGTTTCGATGGTTTGCTGTGAGGAAGTTCCCGGTTACCGCCGTGTCGCCTTGCATACCGAAACCCCAAGGCTCCACGCTCTACTTCAGGCAACTCCCGGCCGCTGTGCTTGTCGTTGCGTCCCCCACGTCCTCCGACATCGAGTGCCACGAATGGGGATGGATGAGCGATCGTCGGCTTATGGCACACGTCGAGCATTTCGTCAAGAACGCGTACGCTGTCAGGGAGCTGCAGGCACCTGCACCACAGGTCCGGGTCGTAGCCTTCTAACCACCATTCCTTCTGGGGACTGGTATTGCCCATGCTGCGAGCCCGTTGCAAATGTGGCTGGTGCCGCATTGGGCCCCAGCGCCAACGGCAGCGGTGGGAGAAGCGGCCCTGATACAGTGTCGGGGGCGAGCCGGTGCAGCTGCAGCCTCACACGCGCCCTGTAGTGAGGCCCAGCGGCAGCGGCGGGGATGATGGAGCATTTGGTGGTGAGGCGACACGGTTGCCGCTGCCCGCTCACGCCCTAATGGGCCCCACTACCAGCGGAGGTGTCAGAACCGGTGGCAGCGGAAGCAGCGGCGACCTAAGTGGTGGCGAACCAAGGGGCAGGGTCCACGGCCAAAGTGGCGGCGGCCCGAATGGCAGCGGCCCAACCGCCGGCAGTGGAAACAGCGGCGGCCAAAGTGGAGGCAACCCTAGCGGCGGCGGCGGAAACAGCGGCGGCCGAAGCGGTGGCGAACCTAGTGGCCGGGGCCACGGCAGAAGTGGCGGCGGCCCGAACGGCAGCGGCCCAACCGTCGGCAGTGGAAACAGCAGCGGCCAAAGTGGAGGCAACCCTAGCGGCGGCGGCGGGAACAGCGGCGGCCAAAGCGGTGGCGAACCTAGTGGCCGGGGCCACGGCCAAAGTGGCGGCGGCCCGAACGGCAGCGGCCCAACCGTCGGCAGTGGAAACAGCAGCGGCCAAAGTGGAGGCAACCCTAGCGGCGGCGGCGGGAACAGCGGCGGCCAAAGCGGTGGCGAACCTAGTGGCCGGGGCCACGGCCAAAGTGGCGGCGGCCCGAACGGCAGCGGCCCAACCGTCGGCAGTGGAAACAGCAGCGGCCAAAGTGGAGGCAACCCTAGCGGCGGCGGCGGAAACAGCGGCGGGGGTGATGATGGTGGGGCTTTGGGAAGAGTTGATGGAGCTTTGGAGAGTGAGCAGGCACAGTTGCTGTGCTTGCTTAGCATACGCAACGGCGGTAATGGGGCGTCGGGAGCCCAGACGGCCCAGTTGCCGCCGTCCGTGCAGGCGGTTTCGGGCTCCAATACCCGAGGGGGAAGCAGCGGTGGCGGCAGCGGTGGTAGGGGAAGTTTGGGGGATGGTGGAAAACGTGCCGCACCCGATCAAGGACGAGGGAGGGCGAATAAGGGCGGGAGGCTTGCAGCAATCCTGGAATCATTAAAATGAACGAAGGTTGCGGCGACAGGGTCGAGTGAAACCGACTGCGGCGACAGGGTTGGCTGGTGACAGGGTTGGTAATACGGGTTCCTACTCACCGACTCAAAATGGACGCATAGGCGGCGGCAGAACGCTGAGCCCGTGGCAGAAAATATACAACTGGTATTATAATGGCATGAAGGTCGTTGTGTCAAATTTTCAGGGCGATTGGAGAGGGTCGACTTCCCAGGTATCGGGTTTCGCATGGCGTTTGGGCCCGGGTTTGAGTGTGGTCGGAAGTGGGGGTCGAAAAGTTGAGGTCGTCCATTTGAAGCCAAAACTTGTAGTTGTGACCTTTATGTTGTAATGAAAGGCATGTATCATTTTTTTAGCACGCAGGCTGCTTGGTGTAGGTCCGTGTCCGGACATGTCGGCATGTCCGGTCTGCCATGGCCAAGGCCGTGGCACACGACCGACCGACCGTTCGCACTCAACACTGACATCAGTCAAATATTACCTTGTAAGCGACATGAAGTCCATCAGAGCTCACGGTATCAGTTCAGGGTGCGGGTTACCAGTATGGGCCGCTGTGCGTTCTGCAAGGTCCTCCCCATGATTGCCAGCTTCCCTGCTCAAGTGTGAAGACGTGTAGGCTTCTATCAGAGGTCTCGGGAACCTAAACGCTATTACGCCTGGTAGGACAGCTGGCACTGAGACCCAATGGCCGCCTCGTTGGCTGCTTGGTACCATGCACTATTGATGCCGTAACAACTGCTGCAGCCTGAGTGGTACTGAGGCATGGCCGTGGGTGCATCCGCATCGCGACCCATGGGTTGGGGATGCCCGTTCGCTATCTTTAAGGGAGACGGCACCAGTGCTGCAGCAGACTGCATCGTACTGAGGCATGGCCGTGGGTGCATCCGCATCGCGACCCATGGGTTGGGGATGCCCGTTCGCTATCTTTAAGGGAGACGGCACCAGTGCTGCAGCAGACTGCATCGTACTGAGGCATGGCCGTGGGTGCATCCGCATCGCGACCCATGGGTTGGGGATGCCCGTTCGCTATCTTTAAGGGAGACGGCACCAGTGCTGCAGCAGACTGCATCGTACTGAGGCATGGCCGTGGGTGCATCCGCATCGCGACCCATGGGTTGGGGATGCCCGTTCACTATCTGTAAGGGAGACGGCACCAGTGCTGCAGCAGACTGCATCGTACTGAGACATGGCCATTGGATCGCGACCCATGGGTTGGGGATGCCCGTTTGCTATCTGTGGCCGAGAAATGTTACAACACACCGTGGAAACAAGCCCTGGCCGCATCGAAGGCTGCTGCCCAAGCAGCTGTCAGCAATCCAAGTGGTGGCGGCATTCAACCAAGGCGTACCTTCACTGAACAGCAGCACAGCGTGCATTGCCACCTTTCCCCCAACCGAACCAGACGATTGCAAACCGTCATTGCCCCACCACCGCAATGTACCACATCAATCGCGTGGTCCATTCCCCAAGCCGTGCACCTCAAACACGGGTGATAGCTGCTGACATTAACGAGGCACATCCTGGGTCGTTTGCAGCAAGGTGAACCCCTCCAGCATGCGCTGCTGCCATGCAAGGTGCAAGAGCAGCAACCTTCCGTGACTGCTCGTCCTAGGCACGTTCTGCCTTGCTGCCTCCAGCAGAGCCACCCGGCGGGCATAGAATGCTACGGCACACTCAACTTCTCCCTTAATCAACGCCAACTCCTCTTTGCACCGTGCTTCCTCCTGCAGCACCCGGCGCAAGCTTGCCTCCATTCGGGGCGCCCCATGGGTTGACTGTGCAGCCCAGGGAAATCGCTGTGCGTTCAGAGCCTGGCCTAGTGCTCCCTTCACGGCCAACGCCTGCCCCAGCTCCGGGGTCACCGCTCCAGGTACAGCACTCCAACTGGTAAGCTGCTCCCAGAGCTGCACAAACCGTTGCCTAGCGCGCCCTTTCTCCTTAATGGCAAGCTGCTGCTGATGCCGCCGCCCGCTGAGTCGCTGCACCACGTGCTCCAGGGCATGCACGTCAGCTACGGCATCCTGATGGGTCGGGTCGTGGAAGGGAGGCAGGAGCAAACGTGTGCAACGTCGGCGGGGGGGGGGCGGGGAGGGCCCCGGGGCGAGAAGTGCAAGAGTGAGCGGGAAGGGAGGAAAAATGACATGTTTTCATCCAACACCCGGGGTTGGGGAACCCGGAGTAATCCTCTAACCCCACACGCGACAATGGGTGGCAGGCAATGAAACGAGAGCCCACATGCTCCCGCTGTTAAAGACCATACGACCTAGCAGGCTCACCTCCACCTCAGCAAAAAGCTTCCGCAGCTCTCCCTTCGCCAGGCTCCCCAGGGCCGCGCTCATCAGCTCTGACTCAGGCCCCCAAGCAGCGGGGTCATAGGCATGGGCCTTCTCAAGATCGGCAGCCTGATTTTTAATTGTACGGATGATGGCTGGGCGCTGCCTAACCGGCACTGAGTCAGAACCGGGGAAGAGCAACCCAAGCCGCACCGCGTCAGAGCTGGCGTCTAGGGTGTCCTCCCGCTGCAGCTTCTGAAGCGCAAGCCTGCAGCGAGCGTATTCAGCCGCTGGGCTGGCAGGCACCACTTCACCCGCTTCCAGCTGCCCGGGCTGCTGCTGAAGGGACTGCTGCACCTGCATACGTAAGGACAATTTGGCATTGCGGTAAGGATGCTTCGGCATTGCAAAGTGCAGACTCCTGTGGAGCTGATGTTATCACAAGTTTGCTTACCGCGGCTGCATCACCGCCCGTCTGCTCCAACGCGGCCCCAAGGACACGGATGCGACGCCTGGCACTGTCCAGGGCAGCTTCAGCCCGCCACTGCTTCTTCTTCCACGACCCCCGGCGCTGCTGCGCCGGTTACGGGGTCTGGGGCAGCAGCGCCGTTCGCTGCACTGCTGCACCTGATAGTGTCCCCACAACAAGGGCACCCATTCAGAGCTCCGCGGGGCCAATCGCTTAGTGCGCCCTCCGGGTAGTCGTCCACGACGCTCTGGCAGTCCGTGTACAGGAGGAGCGCTTGCCGAAGGCGTTTACGAAGCGTGCTTACCGAGACGGATGCTGGGCGGTGAATGCCATTCTGCTCCCAGGTGTCAAGGAGTGCAGAACAGAACGCGTCCGCACTCAGGTGCCTGCTCCTAAATGACACAAGGTCGAACAGCTGCAGGACCGACTGGTGCCACCACAGAACGTGCTGTCCGTCTCGCTGGAGGTGGAGGTCCCACCCTGCCTTAGCGTCGGGCAGGCAGTTTAGTTCTGTGGGGCGCACGTTGTGCGCCGCCCTACACGGCGTGCACCAGCACACAGGGACGTCCACGCAAATGGGCTGCTCCCAAGTGATGATGGTTACAGGGCACGTCCGCCCCCCTTCGGGGAAGCGCGCGGCGCACCGGGCGCATGCCTCAGGTCTGCTACCGGCCAGGCTGTCAAGGACGCCAGCGCTGCTGCTCAGAAAGCAAGTCCGACTCTCCGCGGCCGCTGCAAAGTCACGCAAGTACGCTTCCCGCACAGCGTGTGTTAACGTGCATTCTGGTCCGGGCTCCGGTTCTGGTTCCTCCTCGGCTGCGCTGAATCCGTCAGCAGCCTCCCATGCTTCCGCGTCGTCAGGATGATCCGGATCAAAATCATCGACCTCATACGCCCCGTCGATATCATTGTTAAGCGGTTCCTGTTGCGTATTGGCAGCTGTGACTGGTTCGTTTGTCAGAAGGCTCGGGGACTGGGCATTCCGTTGCTGTTTTGCTCCAAGCCGTCGCCTTTTATTTTTATTTGCTTTGGCGACGGCCTGCTGAATGGGGTCCTTAACCTTCATAAGCTATTGATGTTGGTAACCTAAGCTATTGTGTGGATCATGCACCAAATCAGCAGCGCCAACATTGCTTCAACAATGGAGAAATAGTATAAGACTTCGTTTGCTGTAGTGGTGCGGGTTTACATGCCGTACAAACAGGTGAAGTGCTGGGTCGTCGGGAAGGTTGTCGGGATTGCGGGAAATCGACGGCGCTAGGTGGCGCGAGTCATTCCTGGGCCTCCCCGACCTCTTCGGGCGCGTCGGGTGAGGGCGCTGGAGCCACGGCGAAATGCTCCCCAGGGAAAATCGTTTGGGGAGATTTCTAGGCTCCCCAAGGGGAGGCACCTCTGGTACATTTGCACCTCCCCAACCGGAGAGTCTCCATAGCTTGGGGAGCGAGCCATAGCTGCATGCAAGAGTGCAGTCATGTCCATTTTATATGTAGAATTCGCAACAGCAACCGCCTTGATCGAGGTCTTGTTTCGCTACTGGGACTCGAACCCAGGTCCCGAGAGTGAAAATCTCGTATCCTAACCGCCTAGACTATAGCGAATGGCCAAGGATCACCAAAGCCGTAACCTACTGCACCTGGACCAATCCCACCAAAACCGTTCCCTCTTCTGTGACACCTGCTGACCACCACTGTTTTCAGCAAAACTTCAAACACTTTGTTTTACGTTTCCTGATATGTTCGCTGATTATGCATGCAAATAATTTATGAACATTGTAGATGAATTATTGAATGGCGTACTTGCCATGAATGTCACACGACTCCTAGGCTTTGCTAGCAGCATCGTCTATGTTCAAGTACAGGTGTTACGTAGCCTAATAATCTGGACGACTATACTAAATCAATTCTTCTTGGCTACGAAATCAAGGTCAACAAACGCCTTCACATATCTGACGTCTTTATGCCCACGTCTTTATACCTTGCTGCTTCCTTTGCGTCATTATAATTAGTTCCCACAACTACATAGCAGGGATACTTGGAGTCTAGACATCAATTGCCGTGAATACCCTCCATGACCTTATTGTACTGTACATCATCTCTTCTCCAGAATATGACGAGGGTGGGATTTGAACCCACGCCCTTACGGACTAGAAGGTTCATCCTGGTGCGGTACCAGGTAATCCTGAATCTAGCGCCTTAGACCGCTCGGCCACCTCGTCGCCACATGACAGCACTCTGTAGGCGTGCGTACTCCTCCAAGCAACGAACGACAACTACAGCTGATGAGATGTGCAAGGCACTCAAACCCTACCTCTAGGAAACAACGTGGACATGAATCCGTGAATGGATTCTGCACGCAGCAGCTAAACATGCAAAACATAAAGAAACGCATCGGGATGAATGCTGTCATTTGTGGCAAACAAGGAATGATTATAGCAATCTTGAGTATGTTTGTATGCATATCCACCAGGGAATGAATTTTGCAATCCTGTGTATGCATGCCCAACCTACGGCACCTTTAAAAGCAGACCTACCCTTGCTTGCCGTGCAACGGTTTCAATCCGTGTCTTGCCTGCAATTGTTACCCATGTGTACAACGAGGTCTGGTAGGAAGCAGTGCGTGTTTGGGTATGTACAGAGTACATACCAGCATGCATACATACATACCCATGTCCTTGCTGTCGCGGGTCTGTGCAGGTAAGTACACACTATGCGTGTGATGATGTCAACCAAGCAAGTAAGCGAACAGGTAGGCAGCTATATGGTGACAGTTATTCATGGTGCGTGATAGACCGGCCGCAATTATAATGATCAGCGGGTTCCACTGTTACGTCAATGAATAGTAATGATTGATTGTTGAGTTGCCGTGTGCTTCGTTGCAAGCAAGCACCATGTCCGCGTTTAATAGTAGCAGCTGTTTAGCAGATGCAAGAGTGCAGTCATGTCCATTTTATATGTAGAATTCGCAACAGCAACCGCCTTGATCGAGGTCTTGTTTCGCTACTGGGACTCGAACCCAGGTCCCGAGAGTGAAAATCTCGTATCCTAACCGCCTAGACTATAGCGAATGGCCAAGGATCACCAAAGCCGTAACCTACTGCACCTGGACCAATCCCACCAAAACCGTTCCCTCTTCTGTGACACCTGCTGACCACCACTGTTTTCAGCAAAACTTCAAACACTTTGTTTTACGTTTCCTGATATGTTCGCTGATTATGCATGCAAATAATTTATGAACATTGTAGATGAATTATTGAATGGCGTACTTGCCATGAATGTCACACGACTCCTAGGCTTTGCTAGCAGCATCGTCTATGTTCAAGTACAGGTGTTACGTAGCCTAATAATCTGGACGACTATACTAAATCAATTCTTCTTGGCTACGAACTCAAGGTCAACAAACGCCTTCACATATCTGACGTCTTTATGCCCACGTCTTTATACCTTGCTGCTTCCTTTGCGTCATTATAATTAGTTCCCACAACTACATAGCAGGGATACTTGGAGTCTAGACATCAATTGCCGTGAATACCCTCCATGACCTTATTGTACTGTACATCATCTCTTCTCCAGAATATGACGAGGGTGGGATTTGAACCCACGCCCTTACGGACTAGAAGGTTCATCCTGGTGCGGTACCAGGTAGTCCTGAATCTAGCGCCTTAGACCGCTCGGCCACCTCGTCGCCACATGACAGCACTCTGTAGGCGTGCGTACTCCTCCAAGCAACGAACGACAACTACAGCTGATGAGATGTGCAAGGCACTCAAACCCTACCTCTAGGAAACAACGTGGACATGAATCCGTGAATGGATTCTGCACGCAGCAGCTAAACATGCAAAACATAAAGAAACGCATCGGGATGAATGCTGTCATTTGTGGCAAACAAGGAATGATTATAGCAATCTTGAGTATGTTTGTATGCATATCCACCAGGGAATGAATTTTGCAATCCTGTGTATGCATGCCCAACCTACGGCACCTTTAAAAGCAGACCTACCCTTGCTTGCCGTGCAACGGTTTCAATCCGTGTCTTGCCTGCAATTGTTACCCATGTGTGCAACGAGGTCTGGTAGGAAGCAGTGCGTGTTTGGGTATGTACAGAGTACATACCAGCATGCATACATACATACCCATGTCCTTGCTGTCGCGGGTCTGTATGTGCAGGTAAGTACACACTATGCGTGTGATGATGTCAACCAAGCAAGTAAGCGAACAGGTAGGCAGCTATATGGTGACAGTTATTCATGGTGCGTGATAGACCGGCCGCAATTATAATGATCAGCGGGTTCCACTGTTACGTCAATGAATAGTAATGATTGATTGTTGAGTTGCCGTGTGCTTCGTTGCAAGCAAGCACCATGTCCGCGTTTAATAGTAGCAGCTGTTTAGCAGATGCAAGAGTGCAGTCATGTCCATTTTATATGTAAAATTCGCAACAGCAACCGCCTTGATAGAGGTCTTGTTTCGCTACTGGGACTCGAACCCAGGTCCCGAGAGTGAAAATCTCGTATCCTAACCGCCTAGACTATAGCGAATGGCCAAGGATTACCAAAGCCGTAACCTACTGCACCTGGACCAATCCCACCAAAACCGTTCCCTCTTCTGTGACACCTGCTGACCACCACTGTTTTCAGCAAAACTTCAAACACTTTGTTTTACGTTTCCTGATATGTTCGCTGATTATGCATGCAAATAATTTATGAACATTGTAGATGAATTATTGAATGGCGTACTTGCCATGAATGTCACACGACTCCTAGGCTTTGCTAGCAGCATCGTCTATGTTCAAGTACAGGTGTTACGTAGCCTAATAATCTGGACGACTATACTAAATCAATTCTTCTTGGCTACGAAATCAAGGTCAACAAACGCCTTCACATATCTGACGTCTTTATGCCCACGTCTTTATACCTTGCTGCTTCCTTTGCGTCATTATAATTAGTTCCCACAACTACATAGCAGGGATACTTGGAGCCTAGACATCAATTGCCGTGAATACCCTCCATGACCTTATTGTACTGTACATCATCTCTTCTCCAGAATATGACGAGGGTGGGATTTGAACCCACGCCCTTACGGACTAGAAGGTTCATCCTGGTGCGGTACCAGGTAGTCCTGAATCTAGCGCCTTAGACCGCTCGGCCACCTCGTCGCCACATGACAGCACTCAGTAGGCGTGCGTACTCCTCCAAGCAACGAACGACAACTACAGCTGATGAGATGTGCAAGGCACTCAAACCCTACCTCTAGGAAACAACGTGGACATGAATCCGTGAATGGATTCTGCATGCAGCAGCTAAACATGCAAAACATAAAGAAACGCATCGGGATGAATGCTGTCATTTGTGGCAAACAAGGAATGATTATAGCAATCTTGAGTATGTTTGTATGCATATCCACCAGGGAATGAATTTTGCAATCCTGTGTATGCATGCCCAACCTACGGCACCTTTAAAAGCAGACCTACCCTTGCTTGCCGTGCAACGGTTTCAATCCGTGTCTTGCCTGCAATTGTTACCCATGTGTGCAACGAGGTCTGGTAGGAAGCAGTGCGTGTTTGGGTATGTACAGAGTACATACCAGCATGCATACATACATACCCATGTCCTTGCTGTCGCGGGTCTGTATGTGCAGGTAAGTACACACTATGCGTGTGATGATGTCAACCAAGCAAGTAAGCGAACAGGTAGGCAGCTATATGGTGACAGTTATTCATGGTGCGTGATAGACCGGCCGCAATTATAATGATCAGCGGGTTCCACTGTTACGTCAATGAATAGTAATGATTGATTGTTGAGTTGCCGTGTGCTTCGTTGCAAGCAAGCACCATGTCCGCGTTTAATAGTAGCAGCTGTTTAGCAGATGCAAGAGTGCAGTCATGTCCATTTTATATGTAAAATTCGCAACAGCAACCGCCTTGATAGAGGTCTTGTTTCGCTACTGGGACTCGAACCCAGGTCCCGAGAGTGAAAATCTCGTATCCTAACCGCCTAGACTATAGCGAATGGCCAAGGATTACCAAAGCCGTAACCTACTGCACCTGGACCAATCCCACCAAAACCGTTCCCTCTTCTGTGACACCTGCTGACCACCACTGTTTTCAGCAAAACTTCAAACACTTTGTTTTACGTTTCCTGATATCAAATATACATCAGTATATATCAATATACAATATGTACTATATCTATGTATTGTATTATATGTTTATATATATTTTATCAGCATATGTATGATATATATATATATATATATATATAAATACCGAAGAAGAGATGTTCGCTGATTATGCATGCAAATAATTTATGAACATTGTAGATGAATTATTGAATGGCGTACTTGCCATGAATGTCACACGACTCCTAGGCTTTGCTAGCAGCATCGTCTATGTTCAAGTACAGGTGTTACGTAGCCTAATAATCTGGACGACTATACTAAATCAATTCTTCTTGGCTACGAAATAAAGGTCAACAAACGCCTTCACATATCTGACGTCTTTATGCCCACGTCTTTATACCTTGCTGCTTCCTTTGCGTCATTATAATTAGTTCTCACAACTACATAGCAGGGATACTTGGAGTCTAGACATCAATTGCCGTGAATACCCTCCATGACCTTATTGTACTGTACATCATCTCTTCTCCAGAATATGACGAGGGTGGGATTTGAACCCACGCCCTTACGGACTAGAAGGTTCATCCTGGTGCGGTACCAGGTAGTCCTGAATCTAGCGCCTTAGACCGCTCGGCCACCTCGTCGCCACATGACAGCACTCAGTAGGCGTGCGTACTCCTCCAAGCAACGAACGACAACTACAGCTGATGAGATGTGCAAGGCACTCAAACCCTACCTCTAGGAAACAACGTGGACATGAATCCGTGAATGGATTCTGCATGCAGCAGCTAAACATGCAAAACATAAAGAAACGCATCGGGATGAATGCTGTCATTTGTGGCAAACAAGGAATGATTATAGCAATCTTGAGTATGTTTGTATGCATATCCACCAGGGAATGAATTTTGCAATCCTGTGTATGCATGCCCAACCTACGGCACCTTTAAAAGCAGACCTACCCTTGCTTGCCGTGCAACGGTTTCAATCCGTGTCTTGCCTGCAATTGTTACCCATGTGTGCAACGAGGTCTGGTAGGAAGCAGTGCGTGTTTGGGTATGTACAGAGTACATACCAGCATGCATACATACATACCCATGTCCTTGCTGTCGCGGGTCTGTATGTGCAGGTAAGTACACACTATGCGTGTGATGATGTCAACCAAGCAAGTAAGCGAACAGGTAGGCAGCTATATGGTGACAGTTATTCATGGTGCGTGATAGACCGGCCGCAATTATAATGATCAGCGGGTTCCACTGTTACGTCAATGAATAGTAATGATTGATTGTTGAGTTGCCGTGTGCTTCGTTGCAAGCAAGCACCATGTCCGCGTTTAATAGTAGCAGCTGTTTAGCAGATGCAAGAGTGCAGTCATGTCCATTTTATATGTAAAATTCGCAACAGCAACCGCCTTGATAGAGGTCTTGTTTCGCTACTGGGACTCGAACCCAGGTCCGAGAGTGAAAATCTCGTATCCTAACCGCCTAGACGATAGCGAATGGCCAAGGATTACCAAAGCCGTAACCTACTGCACCTGGACCAATCCAACCAAAACCGTTCCCTCTTCTGTGACACCTGCTGACCACCACTGTTTTCAGCAAAACTTCAAACACTTTGTTTTACGTTTCCTGATATCAAATATACATCAGTATATATCAATATACAATATGTACTATATCTATGTATTGTATTATATGTTTATATATATTTTATCAGCATATGTATGATATATATATAAATACCGAAGAAGAGATGTTCGCTGATTATGCATGCAAATAATTTATGAACATTGTAGATGAATTATTGAATGGCGTACTTGCCATGAATGTCACACGACTCCTAGGCTTTGCTAGCAGCATCGTCTATGTTCAAGTACAGGTGTTACGTAGCCTAATAATCTGGACGACTATACTAAATCAATTCTTCTTGGCTACGAAATCAAGGTCAACAAACGCCTTCACATATCTGACGTCTTTATGCCCACGTCTTTATACCTTGCTGCTTCCTTTGCGTCATTATAATTAGTTCCCACAACTACATAGCAGGGATACTTGGAGTCTAGACATCAATTGCCATGAATACCCTCCATGACCTTATTGTACTGTACATCATCTCTTCTCCAGAATATGACGAGGGTGGGATTTGAACCCTACAGCTGATGAGATGTGCAAGGCACTCAAACCCTACCTCTAGGAAACAACGTGGACATGAATCCGTGAATGGATTCTGCATGCAGCAGCTAAACATGCAAAACATAAAGAAACGCATCGGGATGAATGCTGTCATTTGTGGCAAACAAGGAATGATTATAGCAATCTTGAGTATGTTTGTATGCATATCCACCAGGGAATGAATTTTGCAATCCTGTGTATGCATGCCCAACCTACGGCACCTTTAAAAGCAGACCTACCCTTGCTTGCCGTGCAACGGTTTCAATCCGTGTCTTGCCTGCAATTGTTACCCATGTGTGCAACGAGGTCTGGTAGGAAGCAGTGCGTGTTTGGGTATGTAAAGAGTACATACCAGCATGCATACATACATACCCATGTCCTTGCTGTCGCGGGTCTGTATGTGCAGGTAAGTACACACTATGCGTGTGATGATGTCAACCAAGCAAGTAAGCGAACAGGTAGGCAGCTATACGGTGACAGTTATTCATGGTGCGTGATAGACCAGCCGCAATTATAATGATCAGCGGGTTCCACTGTTACGTCAATGAATAGTAATGATTGATTGTTGAGTTGCCGTGTGCTTCGTTGCAAGCAAGCACCATGTCCGCGTTTAATAGTAGCAGCTGTTTAGCAGATGCAAGAGTGCAGTCATGTCCATTTTATATGTAAAATTCGCAACAGCAACCGCCTTGATAGAGGTCTTGTTTCGCTACTGGGACTCGAACCCAGGTCCCGAGAGTGAAAATCTCGTATCCTAACCGCCTAGACTATAGCGAATGGCCAAGGATCACCAAAGCCGTAACCTACTGCACCTGGACCAATCCACCAAAACCGTTCCCTCTTCTGTGACACCTGCTGACCACCACTGTTTTCAGCAAAACTTCAAACACTTTGTTTTACGTTTCCTGATATCAAATATACATCAGTATATATCAATATACAATATGTACTATATCTATGTATTGTATTATATGTTTATATATATATATATATATATATAAATACCGAAGAAGAGATGTTCGCTGATTATGCATGCAAATAATTTATGAACATTGTAGATGAATTATTGAATGGCGTACTTGCCATGAATGTCACACGACTCCTAGGCTTTGCTAGCAACATCGTCTATGTTCAAGTACAGGTGTTACGTAGCCTAATAATCTGGACGACTATACTAAATCAATTCTTCTTGGCTACGAAATCAAGGTCAACAAACGCCTTCACATATCTGACGTCTTTATGCCCACGTCTTTATACCTTGCTGCTTCCTTTGCGTCATTATAATTAGTTCCCACAACTACATAGCAGGGATACTTGGAGTCTAGACATCAATTGCCATGGATACCCTCCATGACCTTATTGTACTGTACATCATCTCTTCTCCAGAATATGACGAGGGTGGGATTTGAACCCTACAGCTGATGAGATGTGCAAGGCACTCAAACCCTACCTCTAGGAAACAACGTGGACATGAATCCGTGAATGGATTCTGCATGCAGCAGCTAAACATGCAAAACATAACGAAACGCATCGGGATGAATGCTGTCATTTGTGGCAAACAAGGAATGATTATTGCAATCTTGAGTATGTTTGTATGCATATCCACCAGGGAATGAATTTTGCAATCCTGTGTATGCATGCCCAACCTACGGCACCTTTAAAAGCAGACCTACCCTTGCTTGCCGTGCAACGGTTTCAATCCGTGTCTTGCCTGCAATTGTTACCCATGTGTGCAACGAGGTCTGGTAGGAAGCAGTGCGTGTTTGGGTATGTACAGAGTACATACCAGCATGCATACATACATACCCATGTCCTTGCTGTCGCGGGTCTGTATGTGCAGGTAAGTACACATTATGCGTGTGATGATGTCAACCAAGCAAGTAAGCGAACAGGTAGGCAGCTATATGGTGACAGTTATTCATGGTGCGTGATAGACCGGCCGCAATTATAATGATCAGCGGGTTCCACTGTTACGTCAATGAATAGTAATGATTGATTGTTGAGTTGCCGTGTGCTTCGTTGCAAGCAAGCACCATGTCCGCGTTTAATAGTAGCAGCAGTTTAGCAGATGCAAGAGTGCAGTCATGTCCATTTTATATGTAAAATTCGCAACAGCAACCGCCTTGATCGAGGTCTTGTTTCGCTACTGAGACTCGAACCCAGGTCCCGAGAGTGAAAATCTCGTATCCTAACCGCCTAGACTATAGCGAATGGCCAAGGATCACCAAAGCCGTAACCTACTGCACCTGGACCAATCCCACCAAAACCGTTCCCTCTTCTGTGACACCTGCTGACCACCACTGTTTTCAGCAAAACTTCAAACACTTTGTTTTACGTTTCCTGATATCAAATATACATCAGTATATATCAATATACAATATGTACTATATCTATGTATTGTATTATATGTTTATATATATTTTATCAGCATATGTATGATATATATATATATAAATACCGAAGAAGAGATGTTCGCTGATTATGCATGCAAATAATTTATGAACATTGTAGATGAATTATTGAATGACGTACTTGCCATGAATGTCACACGACTCCTAGGCTTTGCTAGCAGCATCGTCTATGTTCAAGTACAGGTGTTACGTAGCCTAATAATCTGGACGACTATACAAAATCAATTCTTCTTGGCTACGAAATAAAGGTCAACAAACGCCTTCTTATATCTGAGTCTTTATGCCACGTCTTTATACCTTGCTGCTTCCTTTGCGTCATTATAATTAGTTCTCACAACTACATAGCAGGATACTTGGAGTCTAGACATCAATTGCCTGAATTCCTCCATGACCTTATTGTACTGTACATCATCTCTTCTCCAGTATGAATTGATTCTCGCACTTACGGGAACTGATCTAGACATCATTGCTGATTCCTCATGACTTTTGTACTGTACATCATCTCTTCTCCAGAATATGACGAGGGTGGGATTTGAACCCACGCCCTTACGGACTAGAAGGTTCATCCTGGTGCGGTACCAGGTAGTCCTGAATCTAGCGCCTTAGACCGCTCGGCCACCTCGTCACCACATGACAACACTCAGTAGGCGTGCGTACTCCTCCAAGCAACGAACGACAACTACAGCTGATGAGATGTGCAAGGCACTCAAACCCTACCTCTAGGAAACAACGTGGACATGAATCCGTGAATGGATTCTGCACGCAGCAGCTAAACATGCAAAACATAAAGAAACGCATCGGGATGAATGCTGTCATTTGTGGCAAACAAGGAATGATTATAGCAATCTTGAGTATGTTTGTATGCATATCCACCAGGGAATGAATTTTGCAACCCTGTGTATGCATGCCCAACCTACGGCACCTTTAAAAGCTGACCTACCCTTGCTTGCCGTGCAACGGTTTCAATCCGTGTCTTGCCTGCAATTGTTACCCATGTGTACAACGAGGTCTGGTAGGAAGCAGTGCGTGTTTGGGTATGTACAGAGTACATACCAGCATGCATACATACATACCCATGTCCTTGCTGTCGCGGGTCTGTGCAGGTAAGTACACACTATGCGTGTGATGATGTCAACCAAGCAAGTAAGCGAACAGGTAGGCAGCTATATGGTGACAGTTATTCATGGTGCGTGATAGACCGGCCGCAATTATAATGATCAGCGGGTTCCACTGTTACGTCAATGAATAGTAATGATTGATTGTTGAGTTGCCGTGTGCTTCGTTGCAAGCAAGCACCATGTCCGCGTTTAATAGTAGCAGCTGTTTAGCAGATGCAAGAGTGCAGTCATGTCCATTTTATATGTAAAATTCGCAACAGCAACCGCCTTGATAGAGGTCTTGTTTCGCTACTGGGACTCGAACCCAGGTCCCGAGAGTGAAAATCTCGTATCCTAACCGCCTAGACTATAGCGAATGGCCAAGGATCACCAAAGCCGTAACCTACTGCACCTGGACCAATCCCACCAAAACCGTTCCCTCTTCTGTGACACCTGCTGACCACCACTGTTTTCAGCAAAACTTCAAACACTTTGTTTTACGTTTCCTGATATCAAATATACATCAGTATATATCATATACAATATGTACTATATCTATGTATTGTATTATATGTTTATATATATTTTATCAGCATATGTATGATATATATATAAATACCGAAGAAGAGATGTTCGCTGATTATGCATGCAAATAATTTATGAACATTGTAGATGAATTATTGAATGACGTACTTGCCATGAATGTCACACGACTCCTAGGCTTTGCTAGCAGCATCGTCTATGTTCAAGTACAGGTGTTACGTAGCCTAATAATCTGGACGACTATACTAAATCAATTCTTCTTGGCTACGAAATAAAGGTCAACAAACGCCTTCTTATATCTGACGTCTTTATGCCCACGTCTTTATACCTTGCTGCTTCCTTTGCGTCATTATAATTAGTTCTCACAACTACATAGCAGGGATACTTGGAGTCTAGACATCAATTGCCGTGAATTCCCTCCATGACCTTATTGTACTGTACATCATCTCTTCTCCAGAATATGACGAGGGTGGGATTTGAACCCACGCCCTTACGGACTAGAAGGTTCATCCTGGTGCGGTACCAGGTAGTCCTGAATCTAGCGCCTTAGACCGCTCGGCCACCTCGTCACCACATGACAACACTCAGTAGGCGTGCGTACTCCTCCAAGCAACGAACGACAACTACAGCTGATGAGATGTGCAAGGCACTCAAACCCTACCTCTAGGAAACAACGTGGACATGAATCCGTGAATGGATTCTGCACGCAGCAGCTAAACATGCAAAACATAAAGAAACGCATCGGGATGAATGCTGTCATTTGTGGCAAACAAGGAATGATTATAGCAATCTTGAGTATGTTTGTATGCATATCCACCAGGGAATGAATTTTGCAACCCTGTGTATGCATGCCCAACCTACGGCACCTTTAAAAGCAGACCTACCCTTGCTTGCCGTGCAACGGTTTCAATCCGTGTCTTGCCTGCAATTGTTACCCATGTGTACAACGAGGTCTGGTAGGAAGCAGTGCGTGTTTGGGTATGTAAAGAGTACATACCAGCATGCATACATACATACCCATGTCCTTGCTGTCGCGGGTCTGTATGTGCAGGTAAGTACACACTATGCGTGTGATGATGTCAACCAAGCAAGTAAGCGAACAGGTAGGCAGCTATATGGTGACAGTTATTCATGGTGCGTGATAGACCGGCCGCAATTATAATGATCAGCGGGTTCCACTGTTACGTCAATGAATAGTAATGATTGATTGTTGAGTTGCCGTGTGCTTCGTTGCAAGCAAGCACCATGTCCGCGTTTAATAGTAGCAGCTGTTTAGCAGATGCAAGAGTGCAGTCATGTCCATTTTATATGTAAAATTCGCAACAGCAACCGCCTTGATCGAGGTCTTGTTTCGCTACTGGGACTCGAACCCAGGTCCCGAGAGTGAAAATCTCGTATCCTAACCGCCTAGACTATAGCGAATGGCCAAGGATCACCAAAGCCGTAACCTACTGCACCTGGACCAATCCCACCAAAACCGTTCCCTCTTCTGTGACACCTGCTGACCACCACTGTTTTCAGCAAAACTTCAAACACTTTGTTTTACGTTTCCTGATATCAAATATACATCAGTATATATCAATATACAATATGTACTATATCTATGTATTGTATTATATGTTTATATATATTTTATCAGCATATGTATGATATATATATATATATATATATATATATAAATACCGAAGAAGAGATGTTCGCTGATTATGCATGCAAATAATTTATGAACATTGTAGATGAATTATTGAATGGCGTACTTGCCATGAATGTCACACGACTCCTAGGCTTTGCTAGCAGCATCGTCTATGTTCAAGTACAGGTGTTACGTAGCCTAATAATCTGGACGACTATACTAAATCAATTCTTCTTGGCTACGAAATAAAGGTCAACAAACGCCTTCACATATCTGACGTCTTTATGCCCACGTCTTTATACCTTGCTGCTTCCTTTGCGTCATTGTAATTAGTTCCCATAACTACATAGCAGGGATACTTGGAGTCTAGACATCAATTGCCGTGAATACCCTCCTCCTTGCATTATTGTACTGTACATCTTCTCTTCTCCAGAATATGACGAGGGTGGGATTTGAACCCACGCCCTTACGGACTAGAAGGTTCATCCTGGTGCGGTACCAGGTAGTCCTGAATCTAGCGCCTTAGACCGCTCGGCCACCTCGTCGCCACATGACAGCGCTCAGTAGGCGTGCGTACTCCTCCAAGCAATGAACGACAACTACAGCTGATGAGATGTGCAAGGCACTCAAACCCTACCTCTAGGAAACAATGTGGACATGAATCCGTGAATGGATTCTGCACGCAGCAGCTAAACATGCAAAACATAAAGAAACGCATCGGGATGAATGCTGTCATTTGTGGCAAACAAGGAATGATTATAGCAATCTTGAGTATGTTTGTATGCATATCCACCAGGGAATGAATTTTGCAATCCTGTGTATGCATGCCCAACCTACGGCACCTTTAAAAGCAGACCTACCCTTGCTTGCCGTGCAACGGTTTCAATCCGTGTCTTGCCTGCAATTGTTACCCATGTGTACAACGAGGTCTTGTAGGAAGCAGTGCGTGTTTGGGTATGTACAGAGTACATACCAGCATGCATACATACATGCCCATGTCCTTGCTGTCGCGGGTCTGTGCAGGTAAGTACACAGTATGCGTGTGATGATGTCAACCAAGCAAGTAAGCGAACAGGTAGGCAGCTATATGGTGACAGTTATTCATGGTGCGTGATAGACCGGCCGCAATTATAATGATCAGCGGGTTCCACTGTTACGTCAATGAATAGTAATGATTGATTGTTGAGTTGCTGTGTGCTTCGTTGCAAGCAAGCACCATGTCCGCGTTTAATAGTAGCAGCTGTTTAGCAGATGCAAGAGTGCAGTCATGTCCATTTTATATGTAAAATTCGCAACAGCAACCGCCTTGATCGAGGTCTTGTTTCGCTACTGGGACTCGAACCCAGGTCCCGAGAGTGACAAGTAGGGGTCGGCTTCCTTGAAGCCGGAAAAAGGGCGGGGCCCCCTACAATCCGTACAGGCCGCTTGCTTTAGAAGGAAAACTCTATTACCGCGCAACAGTGTGAGAAAGTGAAAGGTTGACATTGGGGGTGTCGTTGATGTTGAAGGGGGATCGGCGTGCATAGATTCACCAAGCCCAAACACGTCGGCAGCCCCGAAACCATCCTGCAGTACGCGCCGCCGGCGACGGCGGTCACCGTATCGGCACTATGGTAACGATAGTCGCCTCTGCACTACCACATCCGTCTGTCAAGCAGATGATCACAAAGCAAGCTTGAAGCATCCTTGTTTTGCCGTGAAACTGTAGTTGTTTTGGTCCGTCGGCAGGCATGCAACCCTTCAGTTGCACGCTCGCAGCAGACGTGAACCTCTAAAGTTTGCTATCAATAGTTACATAGCAAATGTAAGGCAAAAACAGGGTGCGAAAAAGCCGCGGTGAGACCCGGACTTTGGGCCATCGGAACTGGAGAACTCGTTGGCACTCGGTACGCTATCCCTTTGCATCTTGAAAGTTTGATTCAATACATATTGTTGATTTGTATTCATCTGGCAAGACAGAAAGGCAAATCTTGATGTTGGTGGTATCTTGATGTTCAAACATCAGAACACTATCGAAGTTCAATTTACCACGCGCCGCCCATTCCTAATTCAAGTATTCATCACGCGGCACCCGTTGCAACAAATATGAGCGCGAGAGGCGTTGGTTGGATGTTGACTCGGGTCCATGGGGACCGCGGAGCTTTACTTTGACCGTTTGTGCGCAAAGAAATTTTTTCAGCCAAACCAAAGTTACCTTGCAATAGAGGACAATTAATATGACAAACATAACGAATTAGTTTAGCGGATAATGAACGTTTTGCCGTTACCGGACACACACACACACACACACATACACACACACACACACACACACACACACACACACACACACACACACACACACACACACACACACACACACACACACACACACACACACACACACACACACACACACACACACACACGGACATGGGCAATCCTAGGGGCGGGGCCCCCGAACGCGCTTCGCGCTGGGGCCCCGCCCAAAAATCTCGTATCCTAACCGCCTAGACTATAGCGAATGGCCAAGGATCACCAAAGCCGTAACCTACTGCACCTGGACCAATCCCACCAAAACCGTTCCCTCTTCTGTGACACCTGCTGACCACCACTGTTTTCAGCAAAATTTCAAACACTTTGTTTTACGTTTCCTGGTATCAAATATACATCAGTATATATCAATATACAATATGTACTATATCTATGTATTGTATTATATGTTTATATATATTATATAAATACCGAAGAAGAGATGTTCGCTGATTATGCATGCAAATAATTTATGAACATTGTAGATGAATTATTGAATGGCGTACTTGCCATGAATGTCACACGACTCCTAGGCTTTGCTAGCAGCATCGTCTATGTTCAAGTACAGGTGTTACGTAGCCTAATAATCTGGACGACTATACTAAATCAATTCTTCTTGGCTACGAAATAAAGGTCAACAAACGCCTTCACATATCTGACGTCTTTATGCCCACGTCTTTATACCTTGCTGCTTCCTTTGCGTCATTGTAATTAGTTCCCATAACTACATAGCAGGGATACTTGGAGTCTAGACATCAATTGCCGTGAATACCCTCCTCCTTGCATTATTGTACTGTACATCTTCTCTTCTCCAGAATATGACGAGGGTGGGATTTGAACCCACGCCCTTACGGACTAGAAGGTTCATCCTGGTGCGGTACCAGGTAGTCCTGAATCTAGCGCCTTAGACCGCTCGGCCACCTCGTCGCCACATGACAGCGCTCAGTAGGCGTGCGTACTCCTCCAAGCAATGAACGACAACTACAGCTGATGAGATGTGCAAGGCACTCAAACCCTACCTCTAGGAAACAATGTGGACATGAATCCGTGAATGGATTCTGCACGCAGCAGCTAAACATGCAAAACATAAAGAAACGCATCGGGATGAATGCTGTCATTTGTGGCAAACAAGGAATGATTATAGCAATCTTGAGTATGTTTGTATGCATATCCACCAGGGAATGAATTTTGCAATCCTGTGTATGCATGCCCAACCTACGGCACCTTTAAAAGCAGACCTACCCTTGCTTGCCGTGCAACGGTTTCAATCCGTGTCTTGCCTGCAATTGTTACCCATGTGTACAACGAGGTCTTGTAGGAAGCAGTGCGTGTTTGGGTATGTACAGAGTACATACCAGCATGCATACATACATGCCCATGTCCTTGCTGTCGCGGGTCTGTGCAGGTAAGTACACAGTATGCGTGTGATGATGTCAACCAAGCAAGTAAGCGAACAGGTAGGCAGCTATATGGTGACAGTTATTCATGGTGCGTGATAGACCGGCCGCAATTATAATGATCAGCGGGTTCCACTGTTACGTCAATGAATAGTAATGATTGATTGTTGAGTTGCTGTGTGCTTCGTTGCAAGCAAGCACCATGTCCGCGTTTAATAGTAGCAGCTGTTTAGCAGATGCAAGAGTGCAGTCATGTCCATTTTATATGTAAAATTCGCAACAGCAACCGCCTTGATCGAGGTCTTGTTTCGCTACTGGGACTCGAACCCAGGTCCCGAGAGTGACAAGTAGGGGTCGGCTTCCTTGAAGCCGGAAAAAGGGCGGGGCCCCCTACAATCCGTACAGGCCGCTTGCTTTAGAAGGAAAACTCTATTACCGCGCAACAGTGTGAGAAAGTGAAAGGTTGACATTGGGGGTGTCGTTGATGTTGAAGGGGGATCGGCGTGCATAGATTCACCAAGCCCAAACACGTCGGCAGCCCCGAAACCATCCTGCAGTACGCGCCGCCGGCGACGGCGGTCACCGTATCGGCACTATGGTAACGATAGTCGCCTCTGCACTACCACATCCGTCTGTCAAGCAGATGATCACAAAGCAAGCTTGAAGCATCCTTGTTTTGCCGTGAAACTGTAGTTGTTTTGGTCCGTCGGCAGGCATGCAACCCTTCAGTTGCACGCTCGCAGCAGACGTGAACCTCTAAAGTTTGCTATCAATAGTTACATAGCAAATGTAAGGCAAAAACAGGGTGCGAAAAAGCCGCGGTGAGACCCGGACTTTGGGCCATCGGAACTGGAGAACTCGTTGGCACTCGGTACGCTATCCCTTTGCATCTTGAAAGTTTGATTCAATACATATTGTTGATTTGTATTCATCTGGCAAGACAGAAAGGCAAATCTTGATGTTGGTGGTATCTTGATGTTCAAACATCAGAACACTATCGAAGTTCAATTTACCACGCGCCGCCCATTCCTAATTCAAGTATTCATCACGCGGCACCCGTTGCAACAAATATGAGCGCGAGAGGCGTTGGTTGGATGTTGACTCGGGTCCATGGGGACCGCGGAGCTTTACTTTGACCGTTTGTGCGCAAAGAAATTTTTTCAGCCAAACCAAAGTTACCTTGCAATAGAGGACAATTAATATGACAAACATAACGAATTAGTTTAGCGGATAATGAACGTTTTGCCGTTACCGGACACACACACACACACACACATACACACACACACACACACACACACACACACACACACACACACACACACACACACACACACACACACACACACACACACACACACACACACACACACACACACACACACACGGACATGGGCAATCCTAGGGGGCGGGGCCCCCGAACGCGCTTCGCGCTGGGGCCCCGCCCAAAAATCTCGTATCCTAACCGCCTAGACTATAGCGAATGGCCAAGGATCACCAAAGCCGTAACCTACTGCACCTGGACCAATCCCACCAAAACCGTTCCCTCTTCTGTGACACCTGCTGACCACCACTGTTTTCAGCAAAATTTCAAACACTTTGTTTTACGTTTCCTGGTATCAAATATACATCAGTATATATCAATATACAATATGTACTATATCTATGTATTGTATTATATGTTTATATATATTATATAAATACCGAAGAAGAGATGTTCGCTGATTATGCATGCAAATAATTTATGAACATTGTAGATGAATTATTGAATGGCGTACTTGCCATGAATGTCACACGACTCCTAGGCTTTGCTAGCAGCATCGTCTATGTTCAAGTACAGGTGTTACGTAGCCTAATAATCTGGACGACTATACTAAATCAATTCTTCTTGGCTACGAAATAAAGGTCAACAAACGCCTTCACATATCTGACGTCTTTATGCCCACGTCTTTATACCTTGCTGCTTCCTTTGCGTCATTGTAATTAGTTCCCATAACTACATAGCAGGGATACTTGGAGTCTAGACATCAATTGCCGTGAATACCCTCCTCCTTGCATTATTGTACTGTACATCTTCTCTTCTCCAGAATATGACGAGGGTGGGATTTGAACCCACGCCCTTACGGACTAGAAGGTTCATCCTGGTGCGGTACCAGGTAGTCCTGAATCTAGCGCCTTAGACCGCTCGGCCACCTCGTCGCCACATGACAGCGCTCAGTAGGCGTGCGTACTCCTCCAAGCAATGAACGACAACTACAGCTGATGAGATGTGCAAGGCACTCAAACCCTACCTCTAGGAAACAATGTGGACATGAATCCGTGAATGGATTCTGCACGCAGCAGCTAAACATGCAAAACATAAAGAAACGCATCGGGATGAATGCTGTCATTTGTGGCAAACAAGGAATGATTATAGCAATCTTGAGTATGTTTGTATGCATATCCACCAGGGAATGAATTTTGCAATCCTGTGTATGCATGCCCAACCTACGGCACCTTTAAAAGCAGACCTACCCTTGCTTGCCGTGCAACGGTTTCAATCCGTGTCTTGCCTGCAATTGTTACCCATGTGTACAACGAGGTCTTGTAGGAAGCAGTGCGTGTTTGGGTATGTACAGAGTACATACCAGCATGCATACATACATGCCCATGTCCTTGCTGTCGCGGGTCTGTGCAGGTAAGTACACAGTATGCGTGTGATGATGTCAACCAAGCAAGTAAGCGAACAGGTAGGCAGCTATATGGTGACAGTTATTCATGGTGCGTGATAGACCGGCCGCAATTATAATGATCAGCGGGTTCCACTGTTACGTCAATGAATAGTAATGATTGATTGTTGAGTTGCTGTGTGCTTCGTTGCAAGCAAGCACCATGTCCGCGTTTAATAGTAGCAGCTGTTTAGCAGATGCAAGAGTGCAGTCATGTCCATTTTATATGTAAAATTCGCAACAGCAACCGCCTTGATCGAGGTCTTGTTTCGCTACTGGGACTCGAACCCAGGTCCCGAGAGTGACAAGTAGGGGTCGGCTTCCTTGAAGCCGGAAAAAGGGCGGGGCCCCCTACAATCCGTACAGGCCGCTTGCTTTAGAAGGAAAACTCTATTACCGCGCAACAGTGTGAGAAAGTGAAAGGTTGACATTGGGGGTGTCGTTGATGTTGAAGGGGGATCGGCGTGCATAGATTCACCAAGCCCAAACACGTCGGCAGCCCCGAAACCATCCTGCAGTACGCGCCGCCGGCGACGGCGGTCACCGTATCGGCACTATGGTAACGATAGTCGCCTCTGCACTACCACATCCGTCTGTCAAGCAGATGATCACAAAGCAAGCTTGAAGCATCCTTGTTTTGCCGTGAAACTGTAGTTGTTTTGGTCCGTCGGCAGGCATGCAACCCTTCAGTTGCACGCTCGCAGCAGACGTGAACCTCTAAAGTTTGCTATCAATAGTTACATAGCAAATGTAAGGCAAAAACAGGGTGCGAAAAAGCCGCGGTGAGACCCGGACTTTGGGCCATCGGAACTGGAGAACTCGTTGGCACTCGGTACGCTATCCCTTTGCATCTTGAAAGTTTGATTCAATACATATTGTTGATTTGTATTCATCTGGCAAGACAGAAAGGCAAATCTTGATGTTGGTGGTATCTTGATGTTCAAACATCAGAACACTATCGAAGTTCAATTTACCACGCGCCGCCCATTCCTAATTCAAGTATTCATCACGCGGCACCCGTTGCAACAAATATGAGCGCGAGAGGCGTTGGTTGGATGTTGACTCGGGTCCATGGGGACCGCGGAGCTTTACTTTGACCGTTTGTGCGCAAAGAAATTTTTTCAGCCAAACCAAAGTTACCTTGCAATAGAGGACAATTAATATGACAAACATAACGAATTAGTTTAGCGGATAATGAACGTTTTGCCGTTACCGGACACACACACACACACACACATACACACACACACACACACACACACACACACACACACACACACACACACACACACACACACACACACACACACACACACACACACACACACACACACACACACACACACACACGGACATGGGCAATCCTAGGGGGCGGGGCCCCCGAACGCGCTTCGCGCTGGGGCCCCGCCCAAAAATCTCGTATCCTAACCGCCTAGACTATAGCGAATGGCCAAGGATCACCAAAGCCGTAACCTACTGCACCTGGACCAATCCCACCAAAACCGTTCCCTCTTCTGTGACACCTGCTGACCACCACTGTTTTCAGCAAAATTTCAAACACTTTGTTTTACGTTTCCTGGTATCAAATATACATCAGTATATATCAATATACAATATGTACTATATCTATGTATTGTATTATATGTTTATATATATTATATAAATACCGAAGAAGAGATGTTCGCTGATTATGCATGCAAATAATTTATGAACATTGTAGATGAATTTTTGAATGGCGTACTTGCCATGAATGTCACACGACTCCTAGGCTTTGCTAGCAGCATCGTCTATGTTCAAGTACAGGTGTTACGTAGCCTAATAATCTGGACGACTATACTAAATCAATTCGTCTTGGCTACGAAATAAAGGTCAACAAACGCCTTCACATATCTGACGTCTTTATGCCCACGTCTTTATACCTTGCTGCTTCCTTTGCGTCATTGTAATTAGTTCCCATAACTACATAGCAGGGATACTTGGAGTCTAGACATCAATTGCCGTGAATACCCTCCTCCTTGCATTATTGTACTGTACATCTTCTCTTCTCCAGAAGATGACGAGGGTGGGATTTGAACCCACGCCCTTACGGACTAGAAGGTTCATCCTGGTGCGGTACCAGGTAGTCCTGAATCTAGCGCCTTAGACCGCTCGGCCACCTCGTCGCCACATGACAGCGCTCAGTAGGCGTGCGTACTCCTCCAAGCAATGAACGACAACTACAGCTGATGAGATGTGCAAGGCACTCAAACCCTACCTCTAGGAAACAATGTGGACATGAATCCGTGAATGGATTCTGCACGCAGCAGCTAAACATGCAAAACATAAAGAAACGCATCGGGATGAATGCTGTCATTTGTGGCAAACAAGGAATGATTATAGCAATCTTGAGTATGTTTGTATGCATATCCACCAGGGAATGAATTTTGCAATCCTGTGTATGCATGCCCAACCTACGGCACCTTTAAAAGCAGACCTACCCTTGCTTGCCGTGCAACGGTTTCAATCCGTGTCTTGCCTGCAATTGTTACCCATGTGTACAACGAGGTCTTGTAGGAAGCAGTGCGTGTTTGGGTATGTACAGAGTACATACCAGCATGCATACATACATGCCCATGTCCTTGCTGTCGCGGGTCTGTGCAGGTAAGTACACAGTATGCGTGTGATGATGTCAACCAAGCAAGTAAGCGAACAGGTAGGCAGCTATATGGTGACAGTTATTCATGGTGCGTGATAGACCGGCCGCAATTATAATGATCAGCGGGTTCCACTGTTACGTCAATGAATAGTAATGATTGATTGTTGAGTTGCCGTGTGCTTCGTTGCAAGCAAGCACCATGTCCGCGTTTAATAGTAGCAGCTGTTTAGCAGATGCAAGAGTGCAGTCATGTCCATTTTATATGTAAAATTCGCAACAGCAACCGCCTTGATCGAGGTCTTGTTTCGCTACTGGGACTCGAACCCAGGTCCCGAGAGTGAAAATCTCGTATCCTAACCGCCTAGACTATAGCGAATGGCCAAGGATCACCAAAGCCGTAACCTACTGCACCTGGACCAATCCCACCAAAACCGTTCCCTCTTCTGTGACACCTGCTGACCACCACTGTTTTCAGCAAAACTTCAAACACTTTGTTTTACGTTTCCTGATATCAAATATACATCAGTATATATCAATATACAATATGTACTATATCTATGTATTGTATTATATGTTTATATATATTATATAAATACCGAAGAAGAGATGTTCGCTGATTATGCATGCAAATAATTTATGAACATTGTAGATGAATTATTGAATGGCGTACTTGCCATGAATGTCACACGACTCCTAGGCTTTGCTAGCAGCATCGTCTATGTTCAAGTACAGGTGTTACGTAGCCTAATAATCTGGACGACTATACTAAATCAATTCTTCTTGGCTACGAAATAAAGGTCAACAAACGCCTTCACATATCTGACGTCTTTATGCCCACGTCTTTATACCTTGCTGCTTCCTTTGCGTCATTATAATTAGTTCCCACAACTACATAGCAGGGATACTTGGAGTCTAGATATCAATTGCCGTGAATACCCTCCTCCTTGCATTATTGTACTGTACATCATCTCTTCTCCAGAAGATGACGAGGGTGGGATTTGAACCTACGCCCTTACGGACTAGAAGGTTCATCCTGATGCGATACCAGGTAGTCCTGAATCTAGCGCCTTAGACCGCTCGGCCACCTCGTCGCCACATGACAGCACACTGTAGGCGTGCGTACTCCTCCAAGCAACGAACGACAACTACAGCTGATGAGATGTGCAAGGCACTCAAACCCTACCTCTAGGAAACAACGTGGACATGAATCCGTGAATGGATTCTGCACGCAGCAGCTAAACATGCAAAACATAAAGAAACGCATCGGGATGAATGCTGTCATTTGTGGCAAACAAGGAATGATTATAGCAATCTTGAGTATGTTTGCATTATTATTAGGATGTTACAGCGGACCCCGCGGGTCATCGGTGACAGCCCCGGTGACAGCCGAGGCTTCCTCACCATACACTGCCTAAATGAACTAACGCCACCATGGCGCTCCGGACAGGCTCCCCAAGTGCACCGAAACACTCCCCGGGCCCACACTACCAGGGAACCACCCCGTTCCTGAGAACCAACCATGGCAAGGGATAAAGCCCGCTCAGGGGGAGTTAGCCACCATGGCGCCCCTATTAGCGAACCACCACCCCCACCAAGGCGGGGTCACTTCTCCAGCGGTGGCCCGTAGTCTTGGAAGGCCACGGGGGCTCGCGAGTCACCATTCAGGGGCCTGCCCGTACGGTCCCACCGGGCCGAAAAAACTGCCCACACCTAGCGATAGCTCCACTGGGCGTCAGTGCCCTGACCACCCGCGGTCTATTACGACAGAGTACCTACAGGGCTTAAGAATCCTGGCCTGACGGAACCGGGCCTCGGCACACAAGACGACCGTCCTGCACTTTCAGGATCGGGTGTGTAGTCCCCACCGCTGACCACCCTTTCACTGGGACTCCCAGCTCAGCGAAGTCGTAGAGCCGGCTCCAAAAGTCTGCCACTGCCCGCCGGGCGGCTAGCCCTTCAGCGTCCCCTAAGGACCCCGGGATCCCGCCCGCGTTCCTGGACCTGTCGGCCCTCAGGGCTCGCCGGCCCGTTTCCATGGCACTGGTTGCCGCCAAGACGACAACGTCCCAGACACACTGTTGCACACCCACGGGGGGCGTTGCGAGCCACACCTGCTGCCTTTGAAGGCTCACCCCTAGCCTTGCCTCGATCTGTGCGACAACCGCTTGTGCCACCCCACAGCCCCAAAAATGGTGTTGCCTGGGTGTTGGCCGTATCGCCCCGGCGCCGGGGTACGTCCCGCATCCACAAGGGGCCACCGCCGCCCCCCTCATGTGGGAGTTACCAAGCATTGGGATGCCATCAACCGCCAGTCGTCAATACGCCTCCTTATTGGAATTTTCCCACTTGGTCTCCGTCCACATCCGCTGCATGTTCTCTATTACCTTGGAAACCATCCTCGACACTTCTGGCGCAGTATCCTCTACCCCAAGCGCTTCGCAAACAAAGCGTGTGTGCGCCGCACGCCTCGCCTCCCCCAGGCTTTGCAGCTGCAGTGTCGTGCCATACCGCACGGTGTACTCGTGGAGTGCCACCTTGAGGCCGTTTTGCAGCCTCCACCCCATGCGCCTCACCAGCATTTCCGTGACTTCCTCTCTCCCTGGGGTGGTCGCCTCGGTGGGCCCCAGGGACCCCTCGGCGGCTTCCCACCACCCTGGTGGGATGTCTTGTCGGAGCGCTTCTAGGGCCGCCTCACACTCCCTCCACCGGTCCCACTCCTGCCACCCGTCGGCTCCTACCCCCAAGCATTCCCTAACAAACATTGCCCATCCGCGGCGACGCTGGCGCTGTGTGCGGGCGGTCGGGGGGTTCGCGTCCAAGTTCCTCTCCCATCCGTCCGTCGTGTCCCGGAGCCGGGATATCACTCGAACCGCATGCCCAATGGTCCTCAGCGACAGGCATTTGGCAAGGGCGGCATGCCTATGTTCGAGCCCCGGTCGCTCGCCTAGTTGCAGCCCGTGTGGTAATAGCGGGTTGCCCCACAGCGGTGCATTCCAGCACCAGCCCCCTGGGGTCAGGGGCTCCGCCTCAACATCGATCGATCACGGGCGGGAGGGCACTCAGTGCCCTTGCTATCCGATTCACTCCCTCCGGTAGTCCGGGGCAGTCCAGCCATGGTCCTGCATGGGGCGCCGTCAAGGCCATAATGGGTTCGAAGCCCGGTATCGCTCCACGTAGGAACTCAAGCAGAATTCGCCGCCACGGGGCGTCTGCCCCGCCCTTGGGTCCCAGGACGAAGCGGACCGCCCACCCGGCCCATCTGGCCCGCGCGTGCTCCAGCAGGGGTAGGGCCCCAAACCCTCCTCCCGTCGGGTGCCCTGCCAACAGCGATTTGGAAACCCCTGTTGCCCTCCGTTCTGTGTCGTCGGGGCCGAGTCCTCTATCGATTAAGCGAGCCGCCAACTTCTCCCAGGCCACACTCTCTCTCTGGGGCGGTAATCCGCCGTGCTCCATGTGCCACGTCACTCGCTGCAGTCCATATGCTGCCGCTGATGATGCCCTCCCGAATATCGACAGGGATAGCCGCGATAGCGCCTGAAGGCGCTCTTTCACCTTGTCCCCGTGCGCCCTCCAGTCCAGTTCAGCGTCCCTTCCCAGGTTCGTGAAAGGGAGGTTAAGCGCAGTGGCGCGGTGAACAATCCTCAACCCCGCGACGTCCTGACCCTCGCCCAACGCGACTGTGCCCGACTCCCCGCCGCCCCTACAACCAGAAGCTCCACCTTGTCGAGATTGAGCTGTTGCCCCGACGCCTTCGCGTATGTGTCCATATATTCCAGGAATGGAGCCACGGCCTGGGTGTTCTCCAGCACTACTTCCGTATCATCCGCAAATTGCACCGCCGTAGTGAGCTCGCTATCCTGCGGTCCTAACTTGATCCCTACCCCGCATTGCTGCAGCCAGCAAAGCAGCGCCTGTGCTGCAAACAGATATAGCAGTGGTGCTAACGGGCACCCCTGCCTGACTCCCGCCGTCATGGGGACTAGCTCCGACTTGTACCCATTCACCACTGCTCTCGCCGCTGTCTCCGACAGGATGGTACGGGTCCACTTCATCAGCCCTTCCCCGGCCCCCATCGCGTCCATGCACCCCATGAGGAAGGGCCGGTCTAGAGTATCGTACGCTTTCGCGATGTCCAGGAAGGCTATGCAGCCTGATCGGCCCTGCTGTGCCAGCAGGTGGGGCAGGTACCGCAGAAACAGCACATTTGCGCCTATCAGTCTCCCCGGGAGAAACGCCGACTGTTCCAGGGTGACCACCTTGCCTAGGGCTGGGCCCAGGCGGTTGGCTAGCACCTTTGCTAGAATGCGATAGTCCGTGCACAGCAGTGTAATCGGCCGATAGCTACCTGGCAGGTACCGATGCCCCCGATTCTTGTACAGAATGGTGATGATCCCGTCAAGGAACCCGTCCGGCGTTCGCCCTAGGGTTCCAATGGCCGTGTACAGATTCGCCAACACGTCTGCAAACTTCGCCCGGTATCCCTTATACAGCTCGCCCGGGATACCGTCCCATCCTGGCGATTTTCCCGGGCGCAGCGTTTTCAAGACACTTCCTACCTCCGTGGCGGACACCTCCATCGAGCCGATGTCTGCTGCTTGGTCCTCCGGTATCCTTAGGTTTCGGTGCCGCAGGGCCTGCAGCACTTGCTCCCTATCCTCCGCTGTCACATTCGCCGGGGATTGGCAAATCGTCCCCCAGTAGTCCGCGACCACTTGTGGCAGTTTCTTCGCAGTCGTAACCAAGTTCCCGTGCTTGCAGTCGTAACCAAGTTCCCATGTTTGCATGCATATCCACCAGGGAATGAATTTTGCAATCCTGTGTATGCATGCCCAACCTACGGCACCTTTAAAAGCAGACCTACCCTTGCTTGCCGTGCAACGGTTTCAATCCGTGTCTTGCCTGCAATTGTTACCCATGTGTACAACGAGGTCTGGTAGGAAGCAGTGCGTGTTTGGGTATGTACAGAGTACATACCAGCATGCATACATACATACCCATGTCCTTGCTGTCGCGGGTCTGTGCAGGTAAGTACACACTATGCGTGTGATGATGTCAACCAAGCAAGTAAGCGAACAGGTAGGCAGCTATATGGTGACAGTTATTCATGGTGCGTGATAGACCGGCCGCAATTATAATGATCAGCGGGTTCCACTGTTACGTCAATGAATAGTAATGATTGATTGTTGAGTTGCTGTGTGCTTCGTTGCAAGCAAGCACCATGTCCGCGTTTAATAGTAGCAGCTGTTTAGCAGATGCAAGAGTGCAGTCATGTCCATTTTATATGTAAAATTCGCAACAGCAACCGCCTTGATCGAGGTCTTGTTTCGCTACTGGGACTCGAACCCAGGTCCCGAGAGTGAAAATCTCGTATCCTAATCGCCTAGACTATAGCGAATGGCCAAGGATCACCAAAGCCGTAACCTACTGCACCTGGACCAATCCCACCAAAACCGTTCCCTCTTCTGTGACACCTGCTGACCACCACTGTTTTCAGCAAAACTTCAAACACTTTGTTTTACGTTTCCTGATATCAAATATACATCAGTATATATCAATATACAATATGTACTATATCTATGTATTGTATTATATGTTTATATATATATATATATTTTATCAGCATATGTATGATATATATATATAAATACCGAAGAAGAGATGTTCGCTGATTATGCATGCAAATAATTTATGAACATTGTAGATGAATTATTGAATGGCGTACTTGCCATGAATGTCACACGACTCCTAGGCTTTGCTAGCAGCATCGTCTATGTTCAAGTACAGGTGTTACGTAGCCTAATAATCTGGACGACTATACTAAATCAATTCTTCTTGGCTACGAAATAAAGGTCAACAAACGCCTTCACATATCTGACGTCTTTATGCCCACGTCTTTATACCTTGCTGCTTCCTTTGCGTCATTATAATTAGTTCCCACAACTACATAGCAGGGATACTTGGAGTCTAGACATCAATTGCCGTGAACACAACTACATAGCAGGAATACTTGGAGTCTAGACATCAATTGCCGTGAATACCCTCCATGACCTTATTGTACTGTACATCATCTCTTCTCCAGAATATGACGAGGGTGGGATTTGAACCCACGCCCTTACGGACTAGAAGGTTCATCCTGGTGCGGTACCAGGTAGTCCTGAATCTAGCGCCTTAGACCGCTCGGCCACCTCGTCGCCACATGACAGCACTCAGTAGGCGTGCGTACTCCTCCAAGCAACGAACAACAACTACAGCTGATGAGATGTGCAAGGCACTCAAACCCTACCTCTAGGAAACAACGTGGACATGAATCCGTGAATGGATTCTGCACACAGCAGCTAAACATGCAAAACATAAAGAAACGCATCGGGATGAATGCTGTCATTTGTGGCAAACAAGGAATGATTATAGCAATCTTGAGTATGTTTGCATGCATATCCACCAGGGAATGAATTTTGCAATCCTGTGTATGCATGCCCAACCTACGGCACCTTTAAAAGCAGACCTACCCTTGCTTGCCGTGCAACGGTTTCAATCCGTGTCTTGCCTGCAATTGTTACCCATGTGTACAACGAGGTCTGGTAGGAAGCAGTGCGTGTTTGGGTATGTACAGAGTACATACCAGCATGCATACATACATACCCATGTCCTTGCTGTCGCGGGTCTGTGCAGGTAAGTACACACTATGCGTGTGATGATGTCAACCAAGCAAGTAAGCGAACAGGTAGGCAGCTATATGGTGACAGTTATTCATGGTGCGTGATAGACCGGCCGCAATTATAATGATCAGCGGGTTCCACTGTTACGTCAATGAATAGTAATGATTGATTGTTGAGTTGCCGTGTGCTTCGTTGCAAGCAAGCACCATGTCCGCGTTTAATAGTAGCAGCTGTTTAGCAGATGCAAGAGTGCAGTCATGTCCATTTTATATGTAAAATTCGCAACAGCAACCGCCTTGATCGAGGTCTTGTTTCGCTACTGGGACTCGAACCCAGGTCCCGAGAGTGAAAATCTCGTATCCTAATCGCCTAGACTATAGCGAATGGCCAAGGATCACCAAAGCCGTAACCTACTGCACCTGGACCAATCCCACCAAAACCGTTCCCTCTTCTGTGACACCTGCTGACCACCACTGTTTTCAGCAAAACTTCAAACACTTTGTTTTACGTTTCCTGATATCAAATATACATCAGTATATATCAATATACAATATGTACTATATCTATGTATTGTATTATATGTTTATATATATATATATTTTATCAGCATATGTATGATATATATATATAAATACCGAAGAAGAGATGTTCGCTGATTATGCATGCAAATAATTTATGAACATTGTAGATGAATTATTGAATGGCGTACTTGCCATGAATGTCACACGACTCCTAGGCTTTGCTAGCAGCATCGTCTATGTTCAAGTACAGGTGTTACGTAGCCTAATAATCTGGACGACTATACTAAATCAATTCTTCTTGGCTACGAAATAAAGGTCAACAAACGCCTTCACATATCTGACGTCTTTATGCCCACGTCTTTATACCTTGCTGCTTCCTTTGCGTCATTATAATTAGTTCCCACAACTACATAGCAGGATACTTGGAGTCTAGACATCAATTGCCGTGAACACAACTACATAGCAGGAATACTTGGAGTCTAGACATCAATTGCCGTGAATACCCTCCATGACCTTATTGTACTGTACATCATCTCTTCTCCAGAATATGACGAGGGTGGGATTTGAACCACGCCCTTACGGACTAGAAGGTTCATCCTGGTGCCGTACCAGGTAGTCCTGAATCTAGCGCCTTAGACCGCTCGGCCACCTCGTCGCCACATGACAGCACTCAGTAGGCGTGCGTACTCCTCCAAGCAACGAACAACAACTACAGCTGATGAGATGTGCAAGGCACTCAAACCCTACCTCTAGGAAACAACGTGGACATGAATCCGTGAATGGATTCTGCACACAGCAGCTAAACATGCAAAACATAAAGAAACGCATCGGGCATGAATGCTGTCATTGTGGCAAACAAGGAATGATTATAGCAATCTTGAGTATGTTTGCATGCATATCCACCAGGGAATGAATTTTGCAATCCTGTGTATGCATGCCCAACCTACGGCACCTTTAAAAGCAGACCTACCCTTGCTTGCCGTGCAACGGTTTCAATCCGTGTCTTGCCTGCAATTGTTACCCATGTGCTTACAACGAGGTCTGGTAGGAAGCAGTGCGTGTTTGGGTATGTACAGAGTACATACCAGCATGCATACATACATACCCATGTCCTTGCTGTCGCGGGTCTGTGCAGGTAAGTACACACTATGCGTGTGATGATGTCAACCAAGCAAGTAAGCGAACAGGTAGGCAGCTATATGGTGACAGTTATTCATGGTGCGTGATAGACCGGCCGCAATTATAATGATCAGCGGGTTCCACTGTTACGTCAATGAATAGTAATGATTGATTGTTGAGTTGCCGTGTGCTTCGTTGCAAGCAAGCACCATGTCCGCGTTTAATAGTAGCAGCTGTTTAGCAGATGCAAGAGTGCAGTCATGTCCATTTTATATGTAAAATTCGCAACAGCAACCGCCTTGATCGAGGTCTTGTTTCGCTACTGGGACTCGAACCCAGGTCCGAGAGTGACAAGTAGGGGTCGGCTTCCTCGAAGCCGGAAAAGGGCGGGGCCCCAATAATCCGTACAGGCCGCTTGCTTTAGAACGAAAACTCTATTACCGCGCAACAGTGTGAGAGAGTGAAAGGTTACCTTTGGGGATGTCGTTGATGTTGAAGGTGGATTGGCGTGCATAGATTCACCAAGCCCAAACACGTCGGCAGCCCCGAAACCATCCTGCAGTACGCGCCGCCGCGACGGCGGTCACCGTATCGGCACTATGGTAACGATAGTCCCTCTGCACTACCACATCCGTCTGTCAAGCAGATGATCACAAAGCAAGCTTGAAGCATCCTTGTTTTGCCGTGAAACTGTAGTTGTTTGGTCCGTCGGCAGGCATGCAACCCTTCAGTTGCACGCCCGCAGCAGACGTGAACCTCTAAAGTTTGCTATCAATAGTTACATAGCAAATGTAAGGCAAAAACAGGTGCGAAAAAGCCGCGGTGAGACCCGGACTTTGGGCCATCGGAACTGGAGAACTCGTTGGCACTCGGTACGCTATCCCTTTGCATCTTGAAACTTTGATTCAATACATATTGTTGAATTGTATTCATCTGGCAAGACAGAAAGGCAAATCTTGATGTTGGTGGTATCTTGATGTTCAAACATCAGAACACTATCGAAGTTCAATTTAGCACGCGCCACCCATTCCTAATTCAAGTATTCATCACGCGCACCCGTTGAAACGAATATGAGCGCGAGAGGCGTTGGGTGGATGTTGACTCGGTCCATGGAGACCGCGAGCTTTACTTTGACCGTTTGTGCGCAAAGAATTTTTTTCAGCCAAACCAAAGTTACCTTGCAATAGAAGACAATTAATATGACAAACACAGCGAATTAGTTTAGCGGATAATGAACGTTTTGCCGTTACCGGACACACGGACACAGGGACACAGGGACACAGGGACACAGGGACACAGGGACACAGGGACACACGGACACACGGACACAC